>SRHC01001844.1:151723-226071 GCA_004794325.1 Pomacea maculata | reverse complement strand
CATGCTTGAGTGTGCGTGTGAACTCCAGGTAGTCAAAGCGCCCATCAGCGATCGGGGCGCCGTGAAACAGTTCATCCACCATGTCTTCGGACCACCGGTCGCCCATGGTCATCAGACATTCTCTCAAATATTCATCGGTGATGAAGCCTGTTTGGAGAAGAGGGAGCTATTTATAGTTTTGACAATATATTCATCATTGTCTGATCGTCTTCTGAGCTATATTTAAATTATTGTATTAGGCACTGTATATTTTGCTTGAACAGAATTCAGTGGTAAGATTTACCAATTTTTTTTGGACAAAGATAATTGATGAAAAATGTATTTAGAGACAAGGTTTACTTTATTTTTTTCATCAAATCTTACAATAAAAGTAAGAATTTAGCGATAAAGTTCCCTAACTGAATAGCTGTAGGTAAAATTTATTGGAATGTTTCTTCTCAAAACTTACAGGAGGAATAAGCATTCAGAGAAAAGATTTATGGGAATTTCTCTTCTCAATATATACTGAAACAGGGAATATTCAGAGAAAAAGTTTACAGAATTTTTCTTCTGAGTACGTACTTAAAAAAAAAAACAGAACATTCGGAGGAAAGGTTTACCGGAATTTTTCTCGTCAAAGCAGGCGAAGGCGTTTCGGATGACGTCTTCTGGGTCTGTGCCGTTCAGCTTCTCGCCAAACAACGTGAGAAACATCGTGAAGTTTATGGGGCCAGGCGCCATGTTGATCATGTGATCTAGCTCCTCCTCTGTTGGGTTCTTGCCCAGTGACGTGTACATGTCGAACAAATCATCTTTGTCCACATAACCGTCTCGGTTCTGGTCGATCATGTTGAAAGCCTCCTGAATAAAAACAAATCAACCTTGTGTCAATTTAGCAATGCTGGGCGTGGTTAAACTAGATTTGCAAAATATATGTAAGGGTAGGGTTAGCTAAAGTATATCTGTGACATAACTGATGGGCGCAGATGGAGGAGTATTTTTGTAAGTAGTAACACTATCTCAGTGCTAGTACTGATGGGTTTATCTAAAATGACAAAATTAAACCTGCTAACATCGAAAGCTTTGACAAGACATAATAGAATGGCTTGCAGTAAACATACAATATTGCTAATGGTTAATACCCAGTCGATGTTACAAAAACGTCAGACGCCTAAAAAAGGTAGATTGTCTGCTTTGCCATCACTAAATGTCTGTGGCTGCTAAATGGATGCATTTCCTGAAACATTCACAGCCACCTTCACTATCTTCCATCTTCAACCCACCCCTTACCCGCCCAAAATGTCACCCACACTTTCCACTCGTACCACCTTCCAACAACCAAAGTTGGCTATTACTCCTACCAATCTTCCACCACAACCTCCTCCAAGCGTTTTTTCTTGTTTGTAAAACACATCTCTCTCTCACACATTTTGTTTTTGTTTTAAGTTTGTTGTTTCTTTGTTTTCCTTCTTGTCTTGTTTTTAATTTGTGTTGTATTTCATTGTCTTAACACGTTTTTTCCAATAATGTTTTCACTCTACAACTCTCTGATATTGATACTCAATTTTGAAATGTCCTCTTACCTTGAACTCTTGTATCTGGGCCTGATTAAACATGGCGAAGACATTGGACGTGTAGCGCTGCGTACGTGTACGCTGCTTCTTCTTGGAACGTGTGCTAGACATGATGCTGTCTGCCTGTTGCTGGTGGAGATTTCTTTCTTCTAGAATTTAAAAAAAATAGAATTTTAACGCACATATATGCTTACAGCCTTACACACATGATCAATATGATTTTATCAACCCAACCTGGATTATCAACAATGAAACTATTATTACTTGTACAAGCACTGATAATGATTCACCAGATGTGGCTGTTGCAATTTATCTTTTTTCATTTCTTGTAGTTTATCATTTCTTTCCATTACCTCTGAACAGTGATTTACGAAAAAACTTTACACCTGGTTGCCGATTTGGTAAACTGAGGTGATGACTAATACGTCTCTAAGCAACATACCTCTTTGCTAGCTTTTTTACTCCGGTGCATTCGTCAGGTAAAAATAATGTTAACAGTCAGTTGAGCAGTCAGTTATGATCAATTTCTTACTAAAGCATTTTTTTTAAACTTCAGAAGTCTTATCTGTTCCACACAATGTTTTGAATTCCTTTCTCACTACTTCCGCTCTTTGCAATGACTCATAGTCATGAGTGAGTATAAGCGGCTCATTACCTGTACTTACCAACGGTACGATGTCTGCGTGACAGGTAGATACTCCGAAGAGTCAGATGGTAGTTAGCAACTTCTCAACGAGCTTCTCAAACAAACTTTTGAAACGACGACTAACACTTTCCAAAATGGCGCAGTCAACTTTCTTTGGCGGCCGGTCGATGGTCTGTGCAGGAGTGGTTCCAGACGCAGAGATTCTTGCAGACTCCCTGGCAGAGATAAGCCTGCCTGCCTGCCTGCTACTAAAAATACATCTGGCATCCGTAGCCAGCGTCCAGGCTGCTGCGGGCGAGCGAGCGAGCGACTGTGCACGCCGCCGACGAGTTTGCTTCCACATCCTCCATCGCGAGGCGAACGTGCTGCGAAGCAGAGATGGATGGTATGAATCGTTAAGATGTTACAGAAAATGTGTCTCACACCAGCAGACGACAGTAAACAAGAAAGACTTCCTCTGTGTATCCTACCCCGTGTATCCTGCTCATGGAATAATCTAGTTTTGAACACTAAGCTCGATCCACGCGCGTGTAGGTGTGCTGTTCAGTTACTCTCGAATCTTCATGACTGAAGTCCTTTCTTCATCTGATCTACAATCCACTTCCTCTTATAGAAGTCCAAGAAACTTCGTCATTTTATTACGTCATGAACAAAATGATGTATAGAAGTACAAGAAATTACATTTCACTACGTCGTTAACAAAATGACGTATTGTCTGAACACAAGATGGCTGTTTTCCTTCACTCATCTACCCCTCTTCCATCCTGTCCCTATTCTGGTCAAGCGAAAGACTCAGAAAGAGGTGAACGACCCCAGAGTAACTGGCTATAGATGCTTGCTTTTATTTGATATTGAAGTGTTTCAATCTAATGGGGTTCTTTGGAGCGGGAGGTGGGAGAAGAGATGATAAAATGGGAGTAAGACAAAGTGTTTGGAGAAAAACCAACAATGATCTGGGCCAGACAGTTCGCTCAGCACAAGATAGGGCTGGCTTTTATGACCAAGCATATCGGGCTACGTGTATGTAAACTTTGCCCTGAGCAAACGGTATTTCATGTCGAGGGTGACTGTAATTAGGTAAAGGTTAATGTCGTCCACTACATTTTTAAAACAATTTAGGGCGTTAAGAGGTGAGGTGTTAGACACTACACTTTTCACGATTTCACTTTCTTTGTGTAAGACAGTTTCATCTTCTTCTGTTGCCTGACCTTCTGCAGAGTCCGGTAAACATTCACGATAGAAGGGTCAACTTAGAAGGCTGGGGGGAGGGAGGAGTTGATTGCTGTACCACACGGGTTTCGAACCCCTGGGCTTTCCGCTACTCCGTGCAGCAATGATGACCTCTGTCCTGTGTTTAGCATCGCATGTGCTCTCCAAGGGTGCGAAACTACAGAACATTTGGAGTGTTCATTACGGTACGCAGAAGTCAGCTTATCCGGCTATTTCCCCGTCCCCCCCCCCCTCATTATTGTATTAAAGATGTTATAAGCTGGGTCATCAGGCTGCCCTCATACACATATGAAGACGAACTTTAGAACGAGGATCGAGCACTTAATCATTTCCACCAACCTTTGCACAGGTAAATCAGGAGCGATTTTCTTTCTCTGTTTCTTGAGCTCACAACAGATGACAGCTAGTACACGAATAATTAATATGCTTTACTTAGCTGTTCACAGCGAGCATTGTAAATAATGATAATCATACAGATTTCTCTTACATGTGTTGTGTAAATAGAACCATTGAGCCGAATCGCGGCGATCAAAAATTTGTGATTTTGAGTTCAATTCTCAACCCCGTGTGAAATAAAAATGTATTTAAAAAAAAATATTACGTATAGTATTAGCTAGAAATTTCCATTTATAATAAAAATTAATTTTTTTTCAAAATTATTTCCCCTTAACAGCGACGTTTCAAATATTATATTATTTTGTAGTTATTCCTTTATCATTTTAATAAAATAAAGTCAGTTTTTTAAGTAATTCATGTTTTTAATTTTTTTTAAATTGCTTAGAGTTATTTCCCTTGATCAACTTCAGCCGTATGCTTCTTGCTTGGCTGTGACAAACGGTGCAGTGTCCCGTCTGATTTCTTGTTCGTCTGTAGTCAAATGTCTCCTCTATAAAGTGTAAAATCTGTGGATCAGACGATGCATTATTGGTTTTGTAATGACGGAGGTGCAAAAAGTCAACATTTACAGGTCTACGCTTAGCCGCATGTTTGTTTGAGCGCAATGTATATTTCCAAGCAGCTGAGTAAAGAAAAAGTATAAGCGAATCATATTTTAAAGAAGTAGGAATGTAATCTGGCATAAATTAATCTTATTACACAAGAAGGCAGATATTTTCAGCTCGCTGAAATTTAATAACAAATTTGCTTACATGTACTTTGTAGTACAGTTATGTTAAATATTAAACAAGTTTTTGTGACTTAGATTTTCTTTGAAAATTCAGCTCTTGAAAAAGTACTGAGAATAATAGAATACAGAAATATCTGTATGTCTGTGTTCCTCTAAATTTGGTGAAATATGCCTTGTGACTGAAAGAGCCAACAAAGAAAAGTAGGTTAAAATAAAAAAAAAAACATTAAGTCAAAGTTTTCACAAAAGGGCAACTGAACCAGTAGCAGTGCAGAAGTGTTAATAGCAGTACAAATTGTTTGCCACTGAGGGTCGGGGATATGCCCAAAATGTCTATCTGGTCTATGCTTCATGTTACCTAACGTCTTCTTCAGAAGGTGTGACATTAAATAAAGAAAGAGATATTTAACCTGAGACAAAAGAAGTGGGTCCTGGCACTAAAATCAAAGAAAAAGTCTTACAGGTACAGTGTCTCAAGTGCACAGATGTTTTCTGGTGGGCTTTACCCTTAACACTCACTAGGACTTTAAATTTATTCAAGCTAAGAAATATGAAAGACTTATTATTACTTCAGAAACTGAACATTTATTGTCATCTTGCAGACTTTTTCATCTGTTCTAAATACTGGGAAGAGTGTTCAATGTTTACTGAAAAACAATGGAAATATACTTCAAGAGTCTTATCCTAATCAGATTTTGCATTAGGTTTCTTTATTTTGTTTTTGATGCAAATGTAACCGATATGCACATTAAAGTAAGTTTTATATCAAAATTCATTCTGCCTAGCTTCATCAGAGACAAAACATACTCAAAAACAGCATAAAAAGATATTTGTATTACTTTTGTATGGCAAGTAAAACTCTACTGACACTGATATCAGTGAATAAGTCTTTTCCATACCAGCGATGTATTAATCTCACTGTTGTACTACCTGTTGCGTCGTGAAGCAATTTTTCTTTATGCTAAATTCTGGTGTAGTTTTAGTTGGTTTCTTTAATTTTTTTTTTGCTATTTTAGGTTTGGGATGATTTTTTGATGCATTTGTTTCCTTTTAATGAGGATCTTGCTTATTTGCTTTAGTTTTGGGTGCTTGATCTTTTGTGTGTGGGTAGGTGTCACAGACTGTGTGTGTGAGTTGGGGGTGTTGTGCGCTAAACTTCAAGATAACATTTCTGGTTCGAGTCCCTGGCCTGTGACATGATCCTCACCCGTCGCTCTCTCTCTCTCTCTATTTTCCCACTCAAAGATGAATACCCCATTTATCAAATGAAAAGGCTGCAGAAGAAAAGGAATGGTCACTTAATTGTTTTTAGCATTCTCCTCTTGCCTAATTGACTCCTTGCGTTCGTTAGGCCGATTTTGTATAGGCATCTTAAGGTCTCTTGGTGCTACTAATATGGCTGAATGAGTCACCTGCATAAAAGGTGTGCTGACATATCTGAATGAAATGTGTGTATGTAAACTGTGACGGTGCAAAAAACTGTGAACAACGATGGGCTCAGGTTCAAATCATTTTATTTACATTCTTTAGCACTGCTGTACAGTAAATACTTTTCGTGTTAAGGTGCTGTAAATCTTTACGATTCACTGAAGACTGCAACACCATCTACACACTATTTACACTTTTACATTATGTAAACTTTTACTTACATTGAACACCACAATATTGAAATGCAGCACTGACCACTGGCAAACTATGAGAGCTCTGAACTATTTGTAGGATCACCAAAGTATGCTAAACAGTTCAAAATGACTGGCAGTACTTTGCAATACTAAATGCAGTAACGGATTGAAATCATTTTGTAATCTCAAAAATTAGAATAAAGAGTTTCGCGCTGAGCTCACCAACCGTTAATTGAAAAAAATGTAAACCATACACTAATTGTTGAGGCGGATATAATTTCGCTTTCAAAAAACTCTAACCATCGCTAAGAAGATTTGTATTTGACGCTAGTACTGACTGGAACTCTCTGTGTCCAAAGAAAATGGTTCTACACATTGTCCATTAACTCAACCCTCTTTTGTCTGACGACTTATTCGGTAAAGTTACCCGTTTTGCTTTCTCCATTCGTCAAACGTAGGAACTTTACATAAGCCTGCACACTCCCAAACTAACCCTGAATGTTTGAAGACTTGTCATCAACACCCAGACTAATATCCTTTGCTTCTCGAATTTAACCGAGAGGTGAGAGAAGCAGGTGACTTCCATTTTGTCTCTTTCACTTCCACGTGATTTGTCGTCCTGGAGATTAGTCTGCACAATCTACTTCCGGTGGTTCACTTGTACGTCGACAAAAACAACTGAACGCCGAAGAATTGTCTTTTTGTGTTGCGTCATTCCGTTAACAGTTCATGCACCTACATGATGACGTCATTAGGGGTGGATGGTGAAGGCGGTGAGAAGGAAGGAGTCTAGTCCGAACAGTCAACTTCGGAGGCGTGGTTGCACACTTTGATGGCCTTGTCGTACTTGGTGCCAGCTGGGCAGGACATGATGTGGGGTGGGTAGTCCATCCACGCACCCGGAAGGCACATGACGAATTTGTCGCACTCAGTAGGGTGAGGAAAGAGGCCTGACCCTAGCAATCCGCAGTTGATGGTGTTGCCTCCTGTCAGCCAAAAATTCAGAGATCACAGTTTTTAACATTTGTATTTTCATTTCTTTTGTTTGTTCATTTGTTCGTTCGTTTGTTTTTGTTTTTTCCGTTCTTTCATTTGTTTGTTTGTTTTTTGTTTTTTTTTGTTTGTTTGTTCTTTTGTTTGTTTGTTTTTGTTTTGTTTTTTGTTCTTGTTTGTTTGTTTGTTTTTTTGTTTTGTTTTTGTTTTTTTTGTTGTTTTTTGTTGTTGTTGTTGTTGTTGTTGTTGTTGTTGTTTTTTGGTCGGTTGTTCATTTAAGTTTTATCGTTTAAAACTTAAATTGTTTATCCATTCCTTCGTTTAACCGGTTATTCTAAGTCGCAGAAAATTCCTCCTATTTACGTTCAGATTTATTAGATGTTAGATAGAAAAGCTGCTCCATGAACAAACGTTTATTTTACGAAATTATAATGAGTAAAACTATTTGACTTTATTCTCTGAGATGTTTTTACCTTTATTCTGGGCGCCAGCAGACGACTCCTGTTTCCATGTCCGCTGGCCTTCACTTTTGTCATGGACAGTGTTTTCCCAGGGACTACGCTTGGGAGCTGTCGTGGTCTCCGGTGATTCGTCCTCGATGGGCTTGCCGGTGGGTCTGGCGTTCATGTGAGTCACGGGCGCGTCCTCAGATGAAGAACGCTTCCACCAGGGGGCCTCCGTGGCGATGTCTCGCGAGCGCCATGTTGGTTTTGCCCACTGAGTGGCCATTCTGCTGCTTGCATGTGATGGCTAGTCAGAAGAAAAAATGAATAAGTCAAAAGTCAGCTCAGTACTATCAGAAGGTCAAGAGTGGGGGTGAGTATACAAAATGGCGTGCTTTCTATTCAGCTATATCAGCTAGATTCTTAAGAATGCTTGACTTAAAAAAAAACAAACGTTTATTTTTAACAGTAAAATTAAGTCTTGTATCCAAATATCATCCTCACTTTGACCTCACAAGTGTCAAGATTTTGTCCCAAGCCTTTTCTCCTTTCTGGCCTAAGTAAATCATTCTTTAAAAAAATATATTTCTTACTGATTGAGAGGAGAAAAGGTTGCCGATGGTGGAATCTGTTTTCGTGGCAAATTCTGGCATCTGGGACGTATGAGATTCTGTTTTTCTAGTTGTGGTTGAATCTGTGTTTGGAGACCTGGGTGAATCTGTGATCATCACAGTCGAAACTTCTTTGTCTGTCGACACCCGCAGCTTCGACTCGGCCTGTGCAAGTTGCACGACTCCTTCATATGGCTTGAGGATTCGAACCACAGTCGACAGGAGTGGGTACTTGCCGTCTCCGCATACCCCGCTAAAATCGTCCATTTCTACTGACCAGACGAAAGCCCCAGCCACGTCCCGCTTCATGATAAGTTCGGCCTAATAAAAATCGAAAAAGAATTTATATCAGGCATTACTTTATTTTGAAATATTTTCTTTTTACAGAATAAGACTTTCTGTCTACCAGATGTCAAAAATTATAGATATATATTATCTGTCTTGTTTTTTATGTCATCTATTTCCAAGCTGATAATAGACGAAAACTGTTTGGATGGATCAGACGAAGCAGCTCACCTTCATTTTCATGCTGTCGATGTTGTCGAAACCCACCCATTGGTCTCCGCCGTAAGCATAAGGCACACCTTGATCTTCATTCCACGCCGTTCTCCACCCGTTGTTCTGGATGTTCTGGCATATCTGTGGCGCAAAGCGATAATTCTACTACAAAGCCACATTTCTTACTAAACTCATAGTACTATACTATACTCATGTGTGTCTCACATAAAATGCAAGCTGCTCTCCAGCCGATATACTGGCATATCTAAATGAAAAAGCAGTAATTCTATATTCACTCTCTAACGCAAAAGAAGTTTTTTATTCTTTAGACATGACTGAAGGTAAGCAAAGTGTACCTCGAGGACACGCAATTCTCACCTCATAGTAAGAGAGAATGCCGGTCTCCTTGGTGTATGGTCCCATACGACCGCCGCCAGTGGCAGGAGCGTGGACTCCGTGGACTTCAGGGTTGGCCAGGGTGTAGGACATGCCGTAGGTGGCCAGCCCCACGATCAGTTTCTCCTTGGGCACGCCTTGGGACAGCCAGTAGTCGATGGACCACTCCTGCAAAGACAAACAGCCTGTGATTTGTGTACTTCGGGTCGTTTGTTCTGTTTGATCATGAGACTTTGACCTGAAAAAAGTTTGCATCGGGCTGTTGGTGACGTCAGTGGAGTACAAGCCGGAGATTACAATTATAATTCTGTAGAGAAGAGGAGAGGAAGGAGTTGACTAGAAGATGGGGATCTTACCAAGTGGAGCTCTGACTGCTCGCCTGGGGGGTCATTGCGGTGTCGCCACAGACCGGTGTGATGACCTGTCCTCTTCTCCCACTGGCCGTGGTAGTTGTAGGTCATCAGCAACATGTAGTCCATGTAACTGCACGCAACACAGTAACATGTAACTGTACGTAACATGTCACATAGAACTGTAACTGTATATTGCAACAGAGGCAACTAAACGTGGAAGCTCTCTCTCTCAGAAATTAAAAGTTGATTTTGTTTGCATCCAATGCTTACCCAATAAGTTTGCGGGGCTCGTATGATCGATCAATGAAGTAGGTCCCTGCAGCGGTTGCCATGGTGAGAATCAACTTCTCGCGTCCAGTCTCTTCTGCTTCCCGGGCAAATTCTTCGTACAGACCCTGAGAGCAGGTGACAGTTCAGTTGTTCACAGTCTCTAGATATTTATTTCGTATCCTATATAACTGTTTCACGTACTCTTCAGCGTTCGTAGCTTCATCCACACAGTGACAGCTAATCGAAGAAACTTTTGAAGGACAGGTAAAGTGTGGATTACACAAATATTTTGAAGAACAGAAAGATAAGAAACTGGCAGACTCAAATATTCCCCAGTTATTTACAGTTCTGAAAACCTAGCCCAACTGTGACATCACTCAAACTCATCCCTTTATGTTTGGATATTAGAGATGTACCTTCATCAGTTTGGTGTAGCGGTACTTATCCTCTGGTGAACTGCCTCGTGTAGCGGGAAACTCCCAGTCCATATCAAAACCGTCAAAGTTGTATCTTTAAAAGCAAATAATACATTAAATAATACATATCAGCAAGGATCTCGTTTACTATAAACTCCTGTGACGTTTCCATTTTCAAGAATTTTTTTTTTTTTTACTCCAGCGAGTATATCCGAGAAGCCGAGATGTAGATAGTGATGTTCAAATTCCGATGCGAGAAAGAAAAGTGGAGAGGGCGCTGAGGTTGGTGAACTTACTTGCGCAGGTAGGAGACAACATTTTTGATCCACATGCGCATGTTTCCCTCATCACTGATCATGGGCAGGAAAGGCTTGGAACCGATCTGCCAGCCTCCCACCGCCAACAGCACCTTCAGGGCGGGGTTCTTCTCCTTCAGCTGAATGGCGCGTTGGTACAGACCTGTAAACATGACAACAATCCAGTATTTTGATACATAACATCAAACAACATCTGGTGGACGGGTTGACACACACCTGCCAACGACATGTCCAACACGTTAATTCAGATGTGTAAATTTTTAAAAGGTTTTTCAGTTTTGTTCACTCACCTCCGTGGTCTAAGTCGTTAGGGTTGAACGCCATCAGTTCAGTTCCGCTTTGATGAATGTCAACGAAGGCAAAAATGATGTGGGTACATAGAAACGGGTCGATGTCCTCGGGTAGAAATTTCCCGATGCCCTGACGATTCTGAGCAAAACTACTGTAATAGCAGAACACCTTCTTTCCTGCCTCTGTTAGGGATGAAAATAAAAATAATATACTGATCAATGATTCTTAGTTTTTTTCCTCGCCTTATTCTTCCGTGAATGATGCACGAGTCTGTGTGTAAAAGGTCACATCGATAATTTTACTTTCGTCTAATCTGACCTTTTTGCCATTTGAATTATTTATAATCATTAATTGCTGAATAGAAATATAGAGTTTTGAGTAGATTGCGAAGATTAAGGAAACATTGGTATCTGTGAATCAGACATGTATGTTCGCGAGTACTTTGCATGTGCGTGCGCGCGTGCGTTGAATTCTGATTAGCAAATGACAACAATTAAAACTTTTGTTAAGCAGTGCTAGGATGGTTCGTGGAGCCACCAAAGGTGTGCCTGATATTCAGCTTCTTTCATGCTTGACTGAAAATTGCACTTACCAACGTGCAGAGCCAGTTGGCAGGAGGCGACCAGAAGTCCGACAGCGAGGTGCAGCAACATTGTTGATGACCTGAACACGTGCATGAACCGAACATCTTACTTGCAACGCAAACCTCTCCATTACATATTGGACACACAAACGATTACTTCAACTTTTATTTTCGTTAAAATATTTCTACCTTCCTTTTATTCCTTCTTTTTTATCTTGTTTGTTTGTTTCTTTTCTGTTCGTTGTTTCTTTATTGCTTTCTTCTTTGTCTTTCTTTTATCTTTTGTGTCTTTGTCTTTGTTTGTTTGCTTGCTTGTTTAGTCTCTCGGTTCTTTGTTATCTTTTATCGTTCGTAGTTTCTTTGTTTGTTTATTCTATGTTATTTTTATCTTTTACGGTTAGTTAGCTCTCTTTCTTTTTTCTGTCTTTTTTTTTTTACTTCTTTCAATCTTCTATTTTTATTTCTTTCTTTCATTATTTATTTATTTATTTATTCCGATGTAAAGAACTGGCTTATTTCTTCGTGTGAGTGTTCTCGGGAATTTTAAAGGACTATGCCGACGATGTTATCACACACAACTGAAAAAATTCCACTCAACATTTCCCCAAATAATGTTCACTGTGCAGAAAACTGCATTCCATAAAAAAACAGAAAACGAAATAAAAGGCTAAAACTTGATGAGTACCAATGATTCACTACTTTCATCTCTACACATCGTTACAATATTTGCTAATCTAGTTTTCGTGCTATTGTCCTATCTTAAATTTCATCCCACAAACATTTTTTTCTTCGAATATTTAGGTTCTCAGAGCGCACGGTCAATTACAAAATGTTTCAGCCTACATTGCATCGGGCATTAACTTCAAACGAAATTCTCTAATTTCTTGTGATGACCATTAGGTCTTGAACATAAAAAAGCTAAGTTAGATAAACTTCTATGTCGATCCTTATTATTTGTTAAAGTTTCCTTACCTGTTTGAACTCCGCTGAATAAAATCACTTCTGCAACTCTACAGCTGAATCGGAGAATTCGATATACTGCAACTGGTGTAGTCTCTTGAAAATGTTTCTCGTTTTTTCTCACTCTTCAATTCACAAAAATTTTTAGCCCTCTGAAGGTTAGTCGGCGGCTAACCTCGGAAGATGCTCGGCCTCCTGCAGAAGTGGGATCGGAACAAGTGACGAACAGGCACTTGCTGGACTGGACTGGCCGCACTGGGCGATGAAGCGGTATTTATGCCGAAGACTTGGTCGTGGAACAAGTGGACAAACAAAAATGTTGTAAGCCTTCTGGGAAGGCCGCCAGCCGAGGACACCACTGATCTCCCACTCTTTGTTGATCCTGACCCTGTCATTTGTTGGCTGATGAGCTGACGAGGCTTGTGAGTAACTCCCGCCTTTCCCCTTCTCCAACCTCCTGCCCTCTCCTGACCATTCACGGTTTGTTGTTCTATTTCCCCCTCCCTCCCGCATCACCCCACAACCGACTTTCCCACCGTCTTCCCAAGGTTTAATCTCGAGATATTTCACAACGAACGTATTAATCTCAACCAAATACTAGCACCATATTCTTCGCAGCTGGCTGTGAAATTTAATGTCTTTGGTGGACTAGAGACACAAGAATGTCTGCAGTTTAAGGCCACATGGCCAGCAGTTGACCGATGCCAAATACACCTGTTTGACCTACTCTTTTGTACCTGGGGGTAGGGGGAGCTTTGCTTTTGGCACACAGTAGTTCAAGTAAGGTAAGACGCAGGGGAGGGATTACCTTGAGAGTGTTTTGGATGCAGTGAGGGCCACGTGCAGAAGAAATGTGATCCTTCTGTTTTCGTTTGCTCCAAATTATCGAAAACATTAAAAGACTTTCAGTCTTTAATGAAGCACTTTGAGGTTTTTTGGTGAGGATTTTTGTTTTGTTGTTTTGTTTTATTCTGGATGGGGTTGAGTTTTGTAATCTCATCTTCGCGATCAAAGACTTTTTCAAATATGTTTTAAATATGCAGACAGCTTTTCCACTAGTGACTTCGTCTTGTAAATAATAACATTTTGGGTAGAATTTACAAAACTTATCAGCAGATTTCTTTCTGTTGCCCAAAGGAAAAAAAAAACTTAGGCTGTGGAGAGCAGGTGAGTGTGTGTTTGTTGATGACCAGCGCCCATTAGCGACCCCCGTGTCGCGCTTCTAAACACGTTTTTTCCGCTCCTCCTCCGTGCGGCCCTCGCGCCATCCTCCCAAACACGTCTTTCCGCCGTCTGCCTGGAAACCTCGCTTTCTTCCTCACTCACACGACCTCTGAGGACAGGAACTAGAGGAAAGAGTCTTTGTTTACTGCTTGTCTTTTTGCTGGTGTTTTACCGTTGTGTCTATTGACACCTGCACGAGTGGCGGCCGGGGTTATCAAGGGACTCTCTCTCGTCGCCATTTAAAGCTTGGTGGTTAGTAATTTTCTTTTTTCTTTTTTTTTTTTTTGTATTCCCTTTCGCCTTGGTCGAATATTTTAAAAGCTTATTTCTACGCAGACAAGAAAATTTTAATAGCATATAAGCGTATAACAATATAAATGAAAATTGTATTCATAAATAAAAACAGATTTAGTGTATCTGTGGGGAGGGGGGATATATATCTTGAGGTATGGGGAAATGTCAGTAAGAAGATTTTCAAGGAGACATTTGAGTAAGAGTTATGCTAAAATAGTTTTAATATTTGTGCCTTTTTATTTAGAAAAAAAACTTATTCATGGTTTGATAGTATAATTCGAATCTGGCGCTGTGGACGGTTAGAGAGAAAAAGGTTTGGAAAGCTGTTACAATATGAAATTGTGCGTATTTGCTGCAAAGTGGGTCTGGAAAACAAACTTAAATCATTGTTAATGCATGCCACACAACCAGATTTTGCAGCTAAATGTAAAATTTATACCTAAGTGCACTAAAGTACAGAAAACATTTATTTACTTTTGCTTGTGCAATATACCCACTTTAAAAGGTAAGATAAAACTATTTCTAATTTTGCTTTATATTATAACACGTTTGGTTTAGGTCGAAGAAAAGATAAATGAACTTCAAATTCTTTATACAAATTAAGGAACTCGCCACTTATCAAGCATTGTACAGAAATAGTTAAATTCATCAAATAAACTGATCAGATAACTTATCAAAACAAAGGATTTATTATTCATCTATTGAGAAAAGTTTATGATATATTGTTTACTTTTTACTGAAAAATAGATGCCAACCCGAGTGGCAGTAAATGCTGAAAAATTTAAGGGTCACTAATACTTCAGGAAACCTGTATGTTTTCGGTTTTTGGAAACCGGCTGCTAAAGAAATTTTTACTTGCATCCGAGTTAACAAAACATATATCGCTGAATTACACCATTAATATCAAACCATATCAATATAGATCAGCTGACAAATTACGAGACATAATGCATTGTATTTAGTTGTTACTTCTTTGAAAAATTGTTGGCATGAGTTACGTGGAACTTTTTTTAACATTTTAATCAAGGGTGAGTTTTTAAACTATTTTCCTCTTCATTAACATTTCACGAAAGAGTAGCTTTTAGGAGAGGTAAAGTTTAGCTTTTACTGTTATTGCATGTGGTTTTATGGAGGATCACTAGCTGTACACTATTTTTCCAGTTTTAGTTCTTTAGTTTGTTTTAAAGGTTGCATGAACCCCCAGCCACACACTAAAATATCTCAAATTTAGGTGTAGCAGAGGATAACTAAATAAAGAACAGTCACTTCAGTTAACATCTTCTTTGTTTTATTGCCCCTCCTGCTTTTATTGCTTTATTGTGAATAATTATTATGTCTAAATGTTGAGAATATATGTCTATTCTAACTTATTTTTTAAAAGCGTCCATAAAAATAAAACTTTGTCGAGTTAAATTATATCATTACAGTCTTTGTTCCTTCTTGTTGTTGTTGTTTTTGGTGTTGTGTTTGAAAAGGGAAAGTGCTTCCACCTTAAGGCGATTTCGCACTGTGACTTTGTTCCTGTTCTTCTTCTGAATTTAGAAATGCTAGTTATAATGAACAGAATAAGATTTTTTTTTTTCTTTATAAGGAAACATTTCAAGATTTTGGGTGTGTTTGTCTTGGGATTTCTTTGCTTGATTCGATTTTTTCTTTACGATAATGATGTATTTTTGTTATTATTTTGTTTTGTCTTTTGTTTTGATTCACAATAGTTTATACAGAATTCTATAGTTCGCTTGTTGTATGGAATTATTGCAAAACACGTAGTTTCCATCTTGCTCAAAGCTAAACAATTGTTTCTACTGGAAGAGAAAAAGAATCTGTCGGATGCCAGTGCAGCTATTGACTGACTGTTGCACTTGTATAGAACTGGTGTGAAACACATCCTTTTGTTACACCATCGTCTGCCTCCGAATTTGATTAGGCATTGTCCTTCCTGAACGAAAATATTTTTGTGTATTCTTAATAAACTCCTTGGTCCATTCTACAGGAGCAGTTCCTACTTGCTGCTGGATGTTGAGTAAATGATTCTTCTTGTATTTTGCTGCAGTCACCGAGTCTTCTTCATATCCGCGATGTCTTCATATCTTTTAAGATTTCTGTGGACTTCTCTAATGTATGTCATGACAGATAGACAGAAACCCATCAAACATCTCGATAGATAGTATTATTTGACTTACATGCTAAAGTCTGTAGACACCTTAGGTTCGGAGTTCTTAAGTGAGTCGATCATTAGTATTATTAGTCACATAGCATTGGTATCATTAGTCACGTGTCATTTTTATTTTGCCAGCTTAACGTACAGCAGGTGGCCTTGGAAAAGTCTGACCAGTCATGAAGTTTGTTTTGTTATACTTGCCTCCCATGGACTTGTTGTTCCAATGAGTCAATACAGTGTCTCAATGCAATCTTTGCGATTGGTTTTCAGTGATTTATAATTTATTCAAAAATGTACCATTTGTCAGATCCTCACTTAATCTGTTAGGAATACATGTTCCAGTCGTAGTCTATATTTTGTATGTGTACGTTAACCCTAAGCATGTTTACTTTCTCTCTCTAAACTGTTATCGGTGGTTCTACGAAAAAAAAGTTAATATGATACAGAAGAAGCATTTGCTTTGCAAAGAGACAGAGAAAGATTAAGAGAGAGTGAATGAGCAAGAAAGTGAGTGAGCTAAGGGGAAGGGGTGCATACGAAGACAGGTAACCCAGTAAATGCTCTATAAAAGCAATTTTCAGTTGTTTCAGTGTACATGTAAGGGGTAAGGTGCTTTAAAATGACATTTTCACTACTTTCTCATTATTGTTAAAATGCATAATTAATAATTTAATGGATGTTCGTTACAGATTTGTTGTTGTTCTAGTCATTCTGCGGATTACTTAATAAATGTTCGTTGCTTCTGTTATCTAGCATTATCTTTTTATATTTCTCGGTGGAGTATATGAACATCTCTCTGCATTGAAGTTTTACTTCAGACTTTACATTCAGACAATACCTGCGTGCTCAAAACATTCATAATAAAACATTTCTTCATTTCTATACATTTTATTTTGCATTGATCTTTGTACACAGAGCAGTACAATAGCACATTAAGAAAGCTCATTAATGATATACACAGCTGACATGTAAGCTTGATATTCACTCACCCCTTTATCTACAAATTTTTCTTTCTTGTTATTTACATAAGCACACTAGAATAACCCCTTATTTTTGTCAGTAAATGAGACAAATATAAAGGTAACCTGACGATTTTTAACACAGCTGCAAGTAGAATTATTTACATCGGAGACCTTGAGAAAGTCATTGATTTTACAACACGATGAAATCGCAATGCACAGCCCAGCAACGAAACATATATATATACACACTTTCAGCTCCTCTCAAACACGTATTACATCATAAACACTTTTCTCCTAGTTTTTTCTACCATTTTTCTTTGTTTGTGTGGATGGATGGGTTTTCTTTTTTTTTTTTGCAAGTCGTTAGGACTAGTTCACAATCCAGTGACAGCATAAATAAAGGACGTTTACAAAATAAAACGGTTTTCCTGCATGCTCTGGCATCAAAAATTGCTTTGATCCCATTTATGTGTGTGAGAGGTCAATTTGCTACAAACTTGCTGTACACTTCATGACAAACATTGCATTTTAACGACAAGCATACTACCAGCTAATGACAAGCACACTTTCAACCCACAAGCATACATCTCATCTCACTCATAATAATTACTGAGGCAGGGTAATCACGAGCCGGAAGTTGAGTAAGCCGACAATGAGATCATGACTGTAAGCTTTCTTTTAAGAACTAATATGTGAATGAGATTTGGCTTACATATTTACACATAAATACAGAGAGCAAAGAGAGACGCAGACCGACAAAAAGAAAGAAAAACAAGCAGACCGACAGACATAATTAACAGAAAGGGAAAAGAAATGCATCACATTAACCAGTCATACAAATCGTGGTAAATAACATAATGAACACAGCTTATCAAATCTCAACAGTCGACACTGGACGCATGATTGCACACCTTGATTTTCACATCATACTTTGTGCCCATCGGGCAGGACATGATGTGGGGCGGGTAGTCCATCCAAGCACCCGGAAGGCACATGACGAACTTGTCACACTCACTGGGGTGAGGGAAGAGCCCTGCGCCAAGGCTTGCGCAGTTGATGCTGCTGCCACCTGTGGAACAACATCATGTTTGTAGCTCTCTTACTGAGTCTTTTTTGGTTAGTTTTTAAAAGAAAAACCATTTAAAGAAAATAAAAGTAGCAGGACTGCGTGAAGAAGAGAGAAAAAGAAAGAAAGAGTGGAAAGGAAGGAAAAAAACTGGAGAGAAATAAATAAAAAATCCCGTTTCAAGATAGAAGTGGAACAAAGAAATGATCATACACTACTTAGCACTTGACAACAAAAATGAAAAGCCAAATCTATTAAAAACACACGTCCACCCATGTCCATCAGGAAAAGTGTAAAAGAGAGGAAACAAAAATCATGTGTCTTTAAATAAATGCACACATCTTTTTTTAAAAAAAAAACTTTTACGAGGTTTTCGTACCTGCACTCTGGGCACCAGCTGAAGACTCCTGCTTCCACTCTTTGTCTTCCTCCTCTTCGTGAACAGAATTCTCCCAATGACTGCGTTTAGGGGCGGCCGTAGTCTGTGGAACGATGGGCCTACCCGTCGGTCTGGCGTTTAGGTGGGTCACGTGATCGCCGCTTGGCAACGCGGAACGCTTCCACCATGGCACCTCCGTGGTCTGGCGTGCACGCCATGTTTGCCTTGCCCACGTGTTCATCTTGATCCTTCTGCTGCTAGACTGCGTTGGCTACACGTGATGTGTTTTTTTAAAAAAATAGCAAACATTAAAGAATTTACTTGAATAAAATTGTTGCATGTGCTTCGAATATAATTTTGTGAATGTATTTCTACGGCGACCATTCCTACTTTTAAAACACATTAAATTAAAACTTTTTCTTTGACTCGTGTAACATCGGCTTGATTACCGACAGAACTGTAATCAAGCAAAGTTATTACAACATGGAGGATAACTTACAGCTTGTGTGTAGATGTGACTGTCGGAAGTGGAAACAGCAGGTCTCTCGGCAACCTTCACCTTCGGCTTGGTCTCGGCGTGCGCATGCTGGGCAATACCTTCGTATGGTTTGAGTATCCGGACGACAGTAGACAGAAGCGGGTACTTGCCATCCCCGCATATCCCTCCGAAATCGTCCATTTCAACTGACCAGACGAAAGCCCCGGCCAAGTCTCGTTTCATGATGAGGTCAGCCTTCAGTGGAAGAAAGTAGGTTTTTTTTTAATCGTATAATCTCTCCCCCATTCTCTCTCTCTCTCCCTCCCTCTCTCTCTTATACATGAACACACATAGACACATTAGCCTACCTTCATTTTGATGCTGTCGATGTTGTCAAAACCCACCCACTGGTCTCCTCCATAGGCATAAGGTACGCCTTGGTCTTCAATCCACCCCGTCTTCCACCCGTTATTCTGGATGTTGTGGCAGATCTGAAGAGGTAGATTACAATGTGTTTACTTCACTAAACTACTCCTACAGGAAGGGCAGGTGTACTACACCCTCTAGCAACAGAAACTAGCTGGTTCCACAGGTCAACCCACTTTGGAAAAGACTCGAATGTTAAAGTGATGCATATTTGTTTTAGTATTTATTTGTTTGTTAGCTTACTTATAAACACCGAAGAAATTTCCCTAGCTATCTATCATCTGAATAAATATTACTGTTTATTACATTTCTCGTGAGCACCATCGGCATAACAGTCTTCTGACATACTGCTGAACACGTTTTTCAAACCGGATTAACAGTAGCAGTAAAAGGGCAAATTAAACATTTACCCTCGAGGATTTACGAACCATACCTCGTAGTAAGAGAGAATTCCAGTCTCCTTGGTGAATGGTCCCATGCGACCGCCGCCTATAGCTGGAGCGTGGACTCCGTGGACATCAGGGTTGGCCAGGGTGTAGGACATGCCGTAGGTGGCCAGCCCCACGATCAACTTCTCCTTGGGAATGCCCTGGGACAGCCAATAGTCGATGGACCACTCCTGCAGAGACAAAAGAAACATCGCTTAGGCCGGCGTGTATATGTAGTCTGCACTCTATCTCTTTGCCCATCACCTGTCCAACAGTCCTCCGTGGACCATTCCTTCTCCAACAGACGCTCGTCAAACAGATTCTCCGACAAAGAATACATGAACGGTATTCGTTTGATCAACATCAGACCACAATTTTTATCGTTCCAGTCTCGATCAGCCCACTTTTTATTGTAAATAATTTTTTAGCTGCTCAATCACTGGTTGGGATGAAATAGGTTTGGGCTGTCTTTTGGCTCCAGTTTTCTAGACACAGCCCACTATTCACAGTTAACTGCAGTTAAAGCTAGACGGCTTTGATACTTTTACCGTAATTTTCAGAATTCAAATACCTATCTTGCTGAGGAAGGTAACTAAATGACAGGAAAGCTACCTACCACGTGGAGTTCGGACTGTTCACCTGGAGCGTCATTGCGGTGTCGCCACAGACCGGTGTGATGACCTGTCCTCTTCTCCCATTGGCCGTGGTAGTTGTAGGTCATCAGCAACATGTAGTCCATGTAACTACACGTAACACACAGCATGTAATAACATGTGAAATGTAACTGTATGCAGCATAACAAATAATTGAGATATGAGACACGAAATATAAACCATTACTTGACAATATCTTACTGGATAAGCTTCCGCGGTTCGTACGACTGATCTATGAAGTAGGTTCCTGCAGCGGTTGCCATGGTGAGAATAAGTTTCTCACGACCTGTTTCCTCGGCTTCCTCAGCAAATTCCTCATAAAGACCCTGGGTAAGGAAGGAAAACTTTTAGGATTTCTGGCATGTATTGAAATCCGTGTGAGTCAACTAGTGTTTCATTTGGTGTGAGAACTCAGAAAAAAAATCTTTTATTTTTTGATTAGTCAAAGAACGCAGACAAACGACATAGGAGAAGAATTCTAGAAGAAAGACTTCCTGGACTGTCAAAATAACATTGGTCAGTTACATAATCGGTTAAAAATTATCATTAGCTTTATATATTCGAATCGCTATGTCACGAACCTTCATAAGCCTGGTGTAGCGGTACTTGTCCTCTGGAGAACTGCCTCGGGTGGCCGGAAACTCCCAGTCCATGTCGAACCCATCAAATCCATACCTAAGAGATCAGAGAATATGTCAGCGCATCTTGGAACTGTGCTTAATTCTAGGAAACTAACTTCTGTATAATTGTTTTAGTTCATTTTAATCATTGTCACTGAAGTTATCTTATCCACCACCACTCCCTTGATGTGGTTTTGCATTCTTTTCTATACAAGGTTGCTGTAGGTTGTAGGAGAGCTGCTATCACACAGCATAGTGTATTGCTTCATACACTCACTTGCGCAGGTAGGAGACAACATTTTTGATCCACATGCGCATGTTGTCCTCGTCACTGATCATGGGCAGGAAAGGCTTGGAACCGATCTGCCAGCCTCCCACCGCCAGCAACACTTTCAGTGCTGGGTTCTTCTCCTTCAGCTCGATGGTGCGCTGGTACAGACCTGAAGTCAAGTCAGGTTTACTGATTGGTAGAAATCCATAGGTCATGAACCGCGCAAAATGCAAGGAGGATTTACCCGGAGGTCAACAGAATATTCTCGCCGAACGACTAGCATCCTTTTCTATTGAAGTCTACTAAAATCAGGCGAATAGTTAAGGCTTTAAACAACTTAAAATCGCAACTAAGGTTTTGAATAACAACATTGATAACCAAGCAGCTAAGCCTTCTTTAAAATGTCACGGATGAACATTGTCATTTTTAACAAAAACAAAAATTCTTTCACAAATTCAACGAGAATCATATTAACAACTTAGTAGTGGTTCCTCAGATCAGTATCGGAAGCAATTTACTTTACATTTCTAGGAAATTAAGTCCCTAAACTAACCCTCCTTCACACTTCTCTCCCCCAACATACCAGCAGGGACTGCATCGTTTCTGTTGAAGGCCATCAACTCTGTTCCGCTTGGGTGAATATCAACAAAAGCGAACAGGACATGAGTGCAGAGGAAAGGGTCGATGTCTTCGGGCAGAAATTTCCCGATGCCCTGTCGGTTCTGAGCAAAGCTACTGTAATAGCAGAAAATCTTCTTTCCCGCATCTGTAAATACAAAGAGAACTAGGTCATGCAATAAATATTTCTGATTATTATCTTCATAAACATGACTTCTCTAGAGCTCACTTCTATATTGATTGTTTAGTTCCTCGTTTCTCTCGTTACTCCAACCCAATAATGTGTCCCATCTTCCTGTACAGTTTCCTCAGAAAGAATTACCAGAGCAAATAATTTCCTTCTTTTTTTTTTTGTTATTATTTTTCAGTTATGACTTATACTTCGATGCTCACATTTAATAAAGTTGCTAGAATATTAACAGCTTTCCTTATCCTTGTGGGACTATTTAAAACTTGTTAAATTTTTAATGTGCAGGTAGTAGGAAAAGTGCGTTTTTCTTTTAATTTTTCTTCGTCCATAATCTGATTTTAGAAAGCATAACAAAGTTTAAGAAGCTTAGCAGACTGTCAAATACATAATGTGATATTTTCAGATGCCGAAATGAAAGTTAATTGTGAATGTGCTCTTCACTGGTTGGCACATTTCAGAAGGGAACATATTTTACTTGATATAAAGACACTCTGGCTTCTATTTGACAAGTTATTAAGATGTACATATAAAGGCATTGAAAAGACACAGGTCTGAAGCAACAATAATTAGGGACCAACACATCTGTGTCTACGTACCGACACCTGCTACCAGATGGCAGCACATCACCAGTAGTCCTAAGGCAAAGCCAAGAAACATCTTCGCCATCCTGAAACACGTTTTGTCAATCATGAACATAAGCATTCCCGTCCTTAGTTTTAATGTTGATGACTATGTGGCTAGACATTTAAGTACTTTAGTACATCAATGGGTTAGGGTTAGCCTGAGTGACAACATTTTCTAATTGTTTATTATACTTTTCCGATTTTTGTTACTTTTTCTTTTCTTTTCTTTTTTTTCTCCTTTGTTTACTTATTTTTTGGAAAGTATTTTTTGGTTTAGTATCACTTCCTACCTAGAATAAACTTTTGACAGACAACACAACCCCGAAGATATTAAGAAATAACAACATTCGACGAAAATCAAGTGCTTGGTCCTTTGCCCACGTGACATGTGCTGTTGCTGTGACATTTATCGCAATGTAAGTTCAACCCAAACTTTTGTATCACAGGTAGTAATGAAAGCTCGATTTGTTGAAAGAAAAAAATAATCATAAGCCGAAATCATTTAATTTTAAAAAATGTGTCTGGAAAAGGCTTTTGGTCAAAATATTTTTAACTAATGAACAAAGCTCTTTTATGTATTATCATTGAATTTGCCTGCTTTCAAATTTATAGCACGCTCCTTAAAACTTGTATAACACGCTTGAGAAAACTAGTATGAACATTATTCCCCTGGTCATACATGTTGCTGTAGGGGAAAAACAAAATATACAATATTAAAATCGAGACAACATAAGCCAATTGGGGAAGCTAAAAATTAATTATTGACTGAAATTAGTACTTACAATTTTTCCTACAGCAAAGTCGAGTGTCTGAATATTTTTCTTCTTATTTTTTCCAAGTCCCGAAAACTCGTATTTTCCAAGTCCAGCTGTTCCTGTGATACTCAGCGAGGTACAACCAAACTGTAGACTGCCTGGCGAAGTTTCCAGCAAGTAAAATGAAGAGAAGAGTGGACAGAGGTAGGGACTGAACAGCTGACGATCGCTTTGAGCCAGTCTGATGGCCGGACAGGCAGCCATAAGCGTATTTATGCTGGTGGTGGCGATGGAGCAAAAAATTGCATTAAAAAGAGTGTAAGCCATTTGGGAATCGTGCCAACTACAGATTCGTCTGCTCTACCCCGTTTGTTGATTCGGACCTTGCCTGATGTTGTCCAATGCTGCGACATTGCTTGTTTCTGTAATGTAAATCTGTGTGTGTGTGTGAGAGAGAGAGAGAGAAAGAGAGAGAGAGTGAGTGAAAGAGATTTTGCATGCATGCTCGTGCAAGTCAATCTCTCTCTTCCTCCCACTTTTTCTTTCTCCATCTCCCTCCCTCGATGATCTTCGTATGCCTTGGAAAATCGTTACACTGAGGAATTAATACTAATAAATTATAGTGTGCACTTTGTAGATGCATCATTTTATTCAATAAATTTATCCTATTTAGTCTTTGTTCTCTTTCTCTCTTTCACACACTCACACTCTCTGTGTGAGCTGAGTATTCGCAACCGCACCTTCATCCACCCACAAGTCAAGGGCTGCAGCGAACTGCTTATCATCCCAACCTTTACGGTCATCCAGTGGCTACCGGCGAGCAAAAGAAAGAGATTTGTTTTCAAACCTGGCATCAGAAGCAGCTTTGAATCTCATTTTGCCTTAAAAGCCTTCGAGACGACCTTGGAGCTTCATCGGTCCTCTTTGAAATTCTTCAAAGAGGTCAAAGGTAACAAAGCCAAGGACTCTGCTCTGAATAGAGAGAAGCGGCACGAGGAGAGAAAAAATAAATAAAAAGAAAAGAAAGTGTTTGTTGTTACTTGTAAGTGTATGTATATACAATCCCTGTGTCTGCGTGTGTATGTATCCGTGGTTGGTTGTCTGACCACGGACGTGTACAGATGGACTGCTGTCTGTCTGCCAAGACCAACGCTTAGCCTCCTGCAAAGTTCTCCGTTGTTGGTCTCGGCGAGCCGTAACAAAGAATGTGACTAAACCGGAAGCTTTGTAGTATCATGCCTCGTTGTAGCAGTTAACTGGAAAAAATCGTCTGCTAGCAGTCCAGGGATATTAGTTCGTGGTCTGATGAAGTGGATTGCTTGGTAACCAGGTCAACTTGTGGACAAATGGTTTGGTATATTTATTCCATTGAAATATGTTCTCTGTGTTCTGTGTGTTGATGTGTTCTAGCCACGTGTGAACGATCCTAAAGAAGGAGCATAACAATCCTCCATGGCTTCCAGTCTTACTGATATCCTAACAAATGTCCTGTATACCAAAGATACCTACCTAATGCATAAAATATAAACGATGTAACCCAGCTTTTTCTTTAAATTACTCACTAACAACTTACAAATCGTAAATTGATTTTAAATTTAGTGTTTTATCGACAGTGAGTGCACAAACCTCACAACCTCATGCAGTAACAATTTCGAAAATGGAGACCGGAATATGATTTAAGGGGAGACAACGACATTGTGTGTAAGTGTGAGTTACTTTCGGTGTTTCCTACAAAGAAGAGTAGAAGGAATGTGGTGTACGATATGTGGGTGTTTGTCAAGACGATTGCTAGAGTTGTACCGGCGACACAGGTTTGGTTTTGTCCAGTCTGTCAAACATTTGACCAGAACAATCATCCGACGCCACTGCCGCTGGTGTTGTAGGGGAAAAAAATTTGTTTTTTAAATTGTCAGTCTATCTTGAACCTTATTTCGACAGAGTTTGTCCGTACTCAGTCTGACTGCCCTCTATCTATTCTCCCACCTCATCCCTTTGTCTGTGCTTATATAGTTTTCGTATTGTTTCATGTGGTCAGTCATACGAGTGCGGGGCTAATTCTAGTCTGTCTCATCTATAAATAGTCCTGTTTGTGACATCACATGTATTTTTAGTAACACCGTCATAATACTGAGTACTCTATTTATAAAATGAGTAAGCGAGGTATTATTATTTTAAATCCCTGAAGATTTACATTGATGTGACTGTCGTTAGTGTCCGTGTTGCTTTCACCGTATGTACCAGCCAATCAGCTGTTCCTCCTCGTCAACATTTCTCTCGCTTCTCACCCACACACACCCACACACCTCTCGCTCGTGCTGTACGTGCCGTCCTGAGAACTTTTGTTATTGGAGGCAGGAGGAGGATGGAGGATGGAGAAGACAATCGGAGGAGAGGGGAAGGAGGGCAAGTTGGCATGCACTGCCCGGCCTGCCGCTCGTTTCGGAAGCAAGGGCGCCTCTCTCTGTTTGACTCTCTTGACCAGCGCCATCGGCTCGTGTTCTCGTCATGACGTCACCAACCGTTGTCTAGCGTGAGGCAATCAGCTTGTGTATCAAGCGACAGCCATGTTGTAAGTATTTGTAGGTCTTTTTGTTTCAAGTCCTAGGTAAGTAATACCCTCAAAAATTGTTTGGTTTTGTCTAGTGCAGAGAAAGAATAGTATGCCCAAGACGAGCGCTGAACCCAGGACAACCAACCTTCATTGTATTGACGAACAAGAACTAACCGTTGCGATAAAAATTTTACGAGCATTGAGTTAACTACTTTTCAGATAAAACTTCAGCATTCCGGGTTGTTAAGTACATGGTCGTGCCTGCAACTAAAGTCTGGCTTGACCCCTGAACTTCAACGAACATAAAATGAAAGTTTTAACCCTTCGTCTGTCGCTAAGTCCGATCGTCTTGTTAGGCCAACATCCGAAGAAAGAAAACAGTAGTTTGCTTTGTGCAGGCTGGGAAAATAATTTATTCCCGTCAACTGTCTGTTGGGATTGTGTAAACTGTTGTGTTAACGCTCTCAAGATAAATAGATAATTTTTTGTCTCAGTGTGCATCGACTGTTTGCGAACGAAAGACAAACCAGAGAAAGAAGCACTTTTATTCTTTTGATTTTTATGCTCATGGAGGTTGTGTAGTATCTATTTTACATACAAACATGAGCACGTACACATATACACGAATACAAACACATACATGCATTCATTCACAACAACTACATATACATACGAATAGTTTATTCGTATTCGTATTCGTACACTCACATACATACAACCAGATACATATGCATGTGTTACACACATTTACACATTTCAGTCAATCATTTTCATCTTATCACCACCAGCAAAGTCTCGAAAATGATGTAAACAACAATATTGTCATGGAGTAGTCACTAACTCCTCATACCCTGCGACCCTTTTATCCTCCCGAGAGGCTTGATTGTTCAGCTAGGACCTGTTTGAATTTTGATATGCAGACTCCAGTTTTGAAAGAACATCTTGGCCAACAATCTGCTGATTTCAGGGGTCAATCACTACTCGTCGCTTACCAAACGACTGCGAGATTTCAAGAGATTCACGAAGGATGGGCTCCTGCCAAGCAACGGCCCGGCGACTGGCGACCTAGAAGCCGATGGCTGAGCGATTATGTTTGCAAAAATCTTATTCCTTCCAGTGTCCACAACCCAGCGGAACGAATAGCGAGCTTCACGTGACAGCCATGTTGAACCGTTTGCCAACTGCATCCAGCTGCGGATGCGACACTTTGAGGTCAAGGGCAGTAATGAGCGAATTTCGAGTCGGTTTTGTCGGCTTTTCTGCGATGTATTAACAATAATATAGCCATACCTTGTTAACAATAATATGGCCATTTCTTTTAAAACCAAAAGATATGTTAAAGTTTTTTATTTCATTAAACTTCTAAGGAACGTTGATTACATTCTGAACTAGTGTAACAGAAGGTTAATTATTTTCACTAACGGTGATCATTTGTGAAAACATATAAAGGAAGATAATGGTAGATATATTCACCATGAGATTTATTACTGAAATAAATATTACAGGTTATAAAACTGTTCATCCTTATGCAGCCCAGCGGTGACTTACAGCAAAGGGGTTCAACAAGAATATTCAAGAAACCGAGAAAAAGTTGTTGGTTGATTGGCTGGCTTATTATTAAATTGTAGGGTGCTTCCCCTTATTCGTGATTTCATAATACGGAATAAATAGGGTGATTAAAGGGTTTGAAATCCGGAGTACCTGGTAAAATTTCCCGACGGCCAGTCCTGCTAACAGGTGTGACATCCGAATATCTTTTTTTTTCTTTTTTTTTTTTTTAAAGATGGGATCTGAACTTGGGACCTCTCGAGTAACTACAGAATCAACTTTAGAGAACAGGTTTATCTAGCATACTTGTGTACTCTTGAGAAAGTAATGTCAAACTTTTTCTTTTTTTGCAAAAGAATGGGTCTCTTGACGTAAATACGTGATCACACGTGAAACATTGTTGAAAGGAAGAATTTTTCGCATGCAAATGTGGTATTTATCTTGTCTGAAAGCAAACCTAATGTCCGCTGCCTTTTGTGTTAACTTTGCTGAATGATGTGATGAGAATTTGACGGAGGGGACGTTTGCTCGCCGCCATGCGGATCAAGTCATCCAGTGTCAACAGTCAATGGAGGCTAGAGACCCTCGTCTGAGTTGATAACATCCAAGCGTAAAATTCAAAATGCACTCAGTAACATGACCCTGCTCGGTGTAGGCCCAGACACTTAGTCGATGCGTAAGGTCAGCTGGTGCACATATGGCTGGGAAAAGTTGTTGAACGAAAAGTGGAGGAGGTTGAGGAGACTGGACCTATCGAACACTGGAGGCACGTTGTCGGGGGGGAAGGGATCGTGACATGCGCCTGTGGACACCCGCACACGGAGATATACACAATCGACATTTTCTCTCCATCCTGAGGCTCTTGAGTGTCCCAGGTACACATGAGACGAGAGGTGAGGGCAGAGAGTTGATGCTGCAGCTCTATTGACTGCGTTTCTAAGCAACTCTTTGACTCTGAAACTACCCGAAAACAGATGAAGGGTACGAGTGACTATGGCGTAGCCAAGTCTTCACCTTTCTGTAGGTGCTGATTAAACATCTTTTCGTGATTTTTGCTTTCTCCTGTCTAACTGTTCATTCACGTGTACAGGCATTTTGTAAGTGAAATAGTCTTAGAATATTAACAGCCACCAAACGTTCCTTCTCTGTAATGATTCTGTATGATGATGTCGGGTAAACGGCATGGACACCACACTTTTAAGAGAGAGAGCTTAATACTTCAAAAAGAACTGCTAATCCGTGATTCCACTGAAGTAAAAGGACAATTAAGATATTAATTCTGTATTAACTGTTTAAGAAGACCACATTATTTTAGGTTTCTTCGCAGCTGACACTATAGGTGCTGCTATAAATAACTTTCCAAAGCCATCTAAACTGTCAGCCTCGTTTCCAAGAAAGTTCAAGGTGATTGTGCTGCTTTATTCGTGTCATACTTACTTGAGGGATGTCACGCCGACAACAATAGAGGCTTTCTTTCAAGTTTTTTTCGGTCGTTTGAATGTTGTGCTCGACGAAACAAAGCTTTCCACACGCCACTTTACCCAGAAGAGCAGCCAGCATCTGACATTTCCTTTCCTGGCAACAAATTCTTTTTCAGGAATGACAAGGAGACTTTAAAGTGACCTTTCAAAAACTTGACATCATTTGAAATTTGTTTTTTTACTTTCTCTTCCTCCTGTTGGTACCTCAAGACCTTGAAAGGCAGGTAAAGGAATGAATCCTGGGGGCCCTTCTGGACCATGGATCCCCTTTTTCCCCTTGACCTTTACCCCTGAACGTTTTGATGCCTGTAATCCCTCTCCGGAGGTTGGGCATCCTCCCTCAATGCGACCTCTTTGTACATCGATTATTCTCTCCCTTTCTCCTTCTTCCTGGAGGTTGCTGCTCTGCACCTGTCCTTGACTTGCGCATCTGTGAAACATTCCTCACCTGTCCGAAGAGCACACGCCACTGTCTCTGTCCCAGGCCGGGGTGCGAGTGGCTGCGCAGCCATTTTGTTCAGACTAGGGGAGGCAACTTTCATTGTCAGTTTAAAGGCTTAGCGGAGTGCAAACAGTTTTGGTTGATTGGCTTTTTTTATTTGTGTTTTTTTTCTTTATTTATTTATTTTTGCTTTGCTTCTTTCTTCCTTTCTTTACTTTTTTTAATTTTTACAAAATGGCTTGACTGCTGAGGTCAGTACAAGATATTATTTTACGAAATCCCTTCTGTTATTTAAATGTCAGTAGACAATAGGTTTAAAAGAAACAAAATGTAGTTTTTCTCGACAACTGATAAGGGTTGCTGTAACTCAGACCAAGTGACTGCTGTCACTTATTTGGGTGCATGGGGATGTTTGATGAACTACAGTTAGACAATACAAGGAGGCTATTCACACGGACTACTCGGAAATAAAATGTGACATAGAACTCACCCTAATTTTAAATGTTTGCACTTTGGTAAAACTTGAAAAGTATTCTTTAATGCAGCTGTTGAAAAGAAACTTGTACAGCTGTAGAAAAGTCAATTACCGAGTCTTGTCATTATTAAGTTTGAGAGCCTCTAAGCTTTGAATCTTTACGGCAAATAAAATATGCGTCAGTTAGTATTTTATTCGTTTATTCCTCTTGTTTTCTTATTCACTGTATTTATTCCGTGCACATGCACTTATTTTTATTTTTCTCTAATTTTTTTTTTTTTACACATTTCTGTGTCTTTTAGTTCTTTGAATGACTTTCAAAATCAAGTACAGCTCTTACGTTGCTGTGACGTGCTCCTTTCTCTCCTTCCCGCACCCTCTTTATCCACCAAAAAATATTGTACTGTCTCGGGAACACGTCTCCTCTTCACACAGTTCACCAGTTCCACTACCACAGTCGCTGAGGTCCCAGGCGTGTGTTCACTAGAAAAGCATCAGCCACACTCCCCGCCCAACGGTCGGTGTAAATAAATTGCAAACTACCGAACTTCAACCCCCTTCTCCCTCCCTGTAAGAGCTATTTTTACCCAGAGGTAAATTTGACGACTAGGTGCGTGACAACATGATCGAGGGTTTGTTGTCGTTACAGTGTTGGTAGAATTCTCCCAAAGCAAGAAGTTTATGCGTGCGTAAGTGCGTGTGTGCATGAGAGAGAGAGACTCTCTTTACCTCTGTCCCTATATCTTTCTCCCCATTCCCCCCAACTCACAAGTCACGGATTTACACTGAAATAAAGCAAGACATATTTTTGGTTACCTTCTGCCACAGCTGTGTGTGTGTGGGCGAGAGAAAGAAAACTCTATTTTTGTCCTTTTTGAAGCTTTTGGGTATCAGTTCTGAAACCGTTTCTTTGAAATTTCGTTTTTATTTCAAAAAAACATTAAATCCTCGGATCCCTTTGGATTCATTCCGTTTTGCCTTAGACATTTTAAATTTAGGAAGGTTTATTTTTTGGTGTTGTTGTCTTTGCCATGCCCTTGTATTCCACAAGAAAATTTTGTCAAAGAGCTTTAGGTCTGAACCTGAAAAAAATGAGTTTTATTTTGTTTCGTATAAGTAAGCCAAGCATGCTCAGGCGACGCTCCGAATGGCCGAGATGTTGGCAGGTCCAGGCATCGCTGGCAAGTCTTGGTTCTCAGAAGGTACATAATGCTAACTGCATTTGTTGACCTAACCTGTCGCTCTCTCGGTGTTGACCTTTCGCTGAAAGGGTACGATCACACGACCATTCCACACACATCGCCGGCGTTTGCTTGCTTTCTTCTATTCTTCCCTCCACCCCACACACACACACACCCAGCCCCCACCTCATCCTGAACTCGTCATCTCCCGCGAGCTCAATGGTGACGTCACAACCCAAAGCTCGCGCGGGTTCAGCGTGGATGTGCGCGTGCGTAAACACGTTTGATGGTAAAGACGTCGCCATGTTTGTCGTCCGCCTTCCCGGCATCCCCTTGGCACTCGCGATGCGCATTTAGACCACGCATCCGGGAACGTGTTGATTCGCCACACAGATTAGCGGAGCCAGCGAATTTGCTTTCGCATGTTTTTTTGTTTTGTTTTTAGACCTGCAGGGAGGAGGAGGAGGAGGGGAATAATTTTTTTTGTGATGCGTCTGGTGCTTTGAAGGGAAGGGTGCAGAGCCAGCGAGAGGATAAAATAATTCGATTGGAAAGAAGGGAAGGGGTGCAACTGGGAGGTTGGGAATTTGGTGGAGAATCCAGGCTGCGTGGTTGCCCAAGTTTTGGGATCAGGGTCAAGTCCGCATAGACTTGTCAGAATCCATATCTCCCGGATAAACGATCCTACGCTATATGGCGACGGTGGTGGTGGGGTGGAGGGGTTCAATGTGAGAGCAAACACACACACAAAAAAAAAGGGACAACGACGAATGTTCGATCAGTTTGCAGATCAGGAGCAAGGTGTTTCAATGCACCGGAATGAACATTGCTATACAGCTCTTCTCAACATCTTCAGCGTTTCAATAATGCTGCTAACAATTTGTAGAACCGGTTCAAGGGTTCAAATACTCGACAGTTCGGGAAACCTGCGCTGACCTTTCGCAGCGCACTGCAAAACGTTAGCTTCCATTGTATGGCATTCACCTGTCAGCTGTTATTGTCCACGTGCACCCGTTCGCAAAGACACGCGATGAATGGCGCAAAGTGTAACTAGAATGTTCGGTGTATAAAAAGTTGTTTTCATCCAAACCAAGAAGTTTACTGTAGTTAAAACTGTGCCTGATGCACACTAAAGACAATCAGTCTTTTGTTGTGTGAGTGGTGGACTAGTTTACAAGAAGTAACAAAGATATCCTGTCGTGTTAAATGTTTTTACTTCACATTCACTTACAATGATGTCATTAAAACTGTTCACCTGTATGGGTTGGTGGAGGTTTCCTCAGATCTGGACAACATTAATAAATCGTGTAATTTTAAGTATGTTTATTTATTGGATGTGCAGCCTTTGTTGCACTGGCTTGCAGTGAGGACGAGAGGAGGTAATAATATGCTTGCTTTATCTTGACAGCTCCATCAGACTGTCCTTCGGCCAGTAAGAGGTCAGTAACGTACCTAGTTATGAGAAATGTTGCTTAAAATTGAATACCCCCTGACAACCACCACCAACATTTGACTTTATAACAAACTTCCCTAACATTCCTCGCTGGCTGGAACGTTCCTCCGAATTATAAAAGACCTGAAGGCCTTCTTCGTGTCCTTATCTGTTTGTATGTCTGTATAACGTTTTCTCTGAATTCTGTTGAAAAAAAAATCAAAACAGAATAAAAGATCAGAAATTGTTTAATCCATGAAGATATGATAAATGTAAACCCTTGGAACTAGACAATATAGGTGCTCAGAACTCTGCTCTTCAGAGAACATCTGAATATTTGTAGTAAACAAAAGTCGATGGATTTCCCTGATTTGAAGCTGGCTTTCAGATTACACTGACAACAGTATCGGAAAATGTTTATCTCGTGAAATGAGATCACTTTTTAAAAACTTGTTTGTTTTTGTGTGCATTCCCTTATTATTTTCAGTGTGCATTTTGTATATTTGTGTCTGTTCGTTGGTGTTGTTGTTGTTTTTCTAGCAAGTGTTTGTGTGTCAGCTTCTCTCAGTGAATCAATACTTTTTTTCAATGGCAGTAATATTCAATTATGTCAATAAGATTTTAGTGCTTGAGGTATTTTTATTTCTTTCAAATTTAATATTCATGCAGCAAGTGAAAAGCATCGATTGTCATTATCTGTGTATATACCGTTTCCAAAACCTTAAGCCCCGCACAGAGTTCGGTCAAGCACCGTTCTTGCAGTCGCTGTCGTAGATACACGTCAACAGAACGGCGTCGAACTTCAGAAGTCGTGGACAGCGCATGGTGTACTGGAAGAAGTGGCCCTGCAGTGCCTCCACACAGTAGAAAAACTGCCCGCAGGCTGTGGGATCAGCGAAAATTCCCTGGCCGAGCCGTTTGCAGTCCGTCGACGGGAAAACCATAACCGGCTTACTCATGGTATCTGCAAACAAAATGTTACAACATTTCTCTGGAATAGACCTTTATCCATTTGGTTTTGTCTTTAGAGATACAGAACGACCGGTTCAATTATGTTTTAAGCAAGAGTATTCACCATCGTTTTCCACACCTTTCCGAATTTTTCGGAATTCCTCCTCTTTCTCAGCAATGGCTGTGATTACAAGACTTCACAACTTTTTCCAATCAAAGATCTTTCCCCAGTTACGCTGTGGGTTTTCGTTTGGTTTTGCCTTTTTTGTGTTCTTGTAGTGTTTTTATTTTTGATTTTGTTTTATTCTTCCTCCTACCTACACTTTTTAACACCTCCCTCCCTCTTGTATTTTTTTTTAACTCAGGGGAAGCAATTGCGTCAATTGTATTCACTTTGTTTCTTGAGAGGTTCTCTCCCTTGTTCCATGTTGTACCTTGGCCCTAAGAAAAAAACTTTAACCTTGTGTCAAGAAGTGAACTCATAAAAATTATCTTTTTTTGTCTGTAACAATGGCTGAGAAACTGGTGGAGGATAATTTAAGTTCCCCAACACAACACTCACCCATGGACGGTTGGTTAGCTGGGTAATGTGTCTGTGGCTGAGGCGTCGGGTTAAGGATGTATGTGGAGGGTCGCGGGATATAGGGCTGTCGGGTGGTGAAGAGATTGAATGGAGGAGGTGTCGCAGTGAAGGGTATGAAAGGTACGAGGGGGCGAGGCGTGGTCACTGTCTGCCCCACGTAGCCTCCGTCCATCGTGGTTTTGATGGCGCGGAGGAGAGGGTAGGGTCCGTAGCCGCAGTGGTTGCTGAAGTCGTCCATCTCGACTGACCACACGAATGCGCCGCCCAGGTCGTACCTGTTGATTATTTGCTGAACCTGCGAGCAAGAGGACAAGAAAGCGAGTTAGAAGGTCGCAGGGTGGATGAAAAGGAGGTGGAGACGAAGGTATCAATGATAAACATTCGATATAAAAAAGTATTATTCTTTCCTTTAGAAAGACAGGTGTCTCACTATGTAATAAACAAGTGTTTTTGGCAGTTGCTTTTAATTTGACTCACTTGACGCAGACATTCTTCAGGCAAAACAAAAGTGTTGTTGGCATTTGTTTGTTATATATATATATTGCTCAGACAGACTCATAAAGGTGCTATTCCTTCACTGTAATCACGTCACAAAATACAAAAAGGACCAGGTATTAATTTCCCTAAGTATCTCAAGAATCACGTGGTTATTGTCATGTAATGTTTTCAATATAATGTAGTTGTAACTCACGTAATGTAATTCACTCGAAATGCAGGTATCCTATTATTCAGTTCCTTATCTGTCACTATATATATTATTTTTAAACCTATTAGCGTGATGACCGATACCTTGATGGTGATGCTGTCGACGTTGTCGTATCCTACCCACTGATCCCCTCCGTAGGCGTAGGGTACCTTCTGGTCCTCTATCCACACGCTCCGCCATCCGTGTCGCGCGAGGTTCTCGCACACCTGAATCACATCGCCGTGTGTACTGATCACTTTTCTGTACGTAATGTATACTTCAGCACACTGCCGCTTCCCCGTCCATAAGCTAACAAGTTTGAAAAATCATGAGAATTTATCTCTGGTTCAGAGAATTTCTCAGAGCAAGCCCTTCACACCTCTATGGAATGTTACCTTTGTCATCTATGGTACACAAACTGGAAAATATTCAGGATTTATATTCTTATTTGTGCACGACTCATTTTTTTTTTTTTGCTTATTTTATGAAACATCATTTTGTGGAATTATTCTGGCAAAAATATTTAAAAAGGCATGCTTCAATGTTTGCATTTTCCTGAGAGTTATGTGTTGATTTTGGGGTTGTTGATTTCTTTTTTTTTTTTTTTTTGGGGGGGGGGTTGTTTTGTTTGTTGGTCAGGAACAAAATGGGTTGTAATGAGGCCAGATGAATTTACAACAGCACGCGCTAACAAACTAAATACGGAAGTGGCTCATCTGTCAACAGACAAAGAAAGGAAATTACTCATCTGTCAGCAGCGAGGCAGACGAAAAAATGAATGAGTCTGGTTTTTAACCGAGACAAATTTCGAGTTACTTTTCTTTTTACCTTTCAGTGACTTTTTTCAGGCTATCGTCTGATTATTTGAATTTTAGACGAATAGATGGGTGGATGGACCGAATGAGAAAGGGGGATGATGAGAGTTAATGAGAGAGAGAGAGATGAAAACAAAACTATGAAGAGAGAAAGACCGCAAAAATTAAAAGAGAAAATCAGTGTTAGTGAACTTTGAACCCAGACCGTCTCGCAAACGTCCTAAACAAATTATTATCTAACATGTGTGATTGCTTCAAATTCAGTTACTTAGTTACTTGCTTCTAATTTTCTCCACCTACCCAACCTCTCACGTAGTTTCTTTGTTATGACAGTTGCACTTCAGCCGGTCTCAAGACAAAGAAAGTGCGACTTTCGTTCACTGTCGCTTATTACTTAGTTATGGCAGTCTCTGCTCGCCACGATCCATTCCTGTCTCTCGTGGCATGTAGCCACAACAGTAGGTTACTTTCCACACGTCCACGTGACTAATTAATGTTCCTAGAGTACACAACGAGGCTCTTTGATGCCGGGTTTATTCATAGACACAAAGGCCCGCCATGGCTGTCGTTTACCCTCACGACATTAGGGAGATTGAAAATGTTTTTCTCCAGTAAAGAATGCTATTTTCATAAGTCAAAAAAAAAAAAAAAACTCTCACAACAAATTGTAGAGAACATTTGAAAAATGTTAGATGACATAGTGATATTAGAATCATTCAAAGGCATTTCAGATTTGGCTACATACCTTTGACTCAGCTCAACACTTTGATACCATTTCTACATTTTCACATTTTAGCCGTAAAACTGATTCTTTTGCTACCATCATGCCAGATTTACTAGTCAATTTAGTCTTCAGTAAATAAGGCTGTGATAAGGATTTTTATACGGCCTCTACATGCACATTTTTGCAAGTAAATAGTCACATATTCTGCGGTGTGTCCGCTTATGGAAATTTTATAAGACTAGCGAAGATGCATTTTTTCTAATAAATGGATGAAGCTGAGACCAAAATACAATGTTATTTCCCAGAATATGGATGAATTGTCTCCTTCCGTTTTCGAGATAAAAGCATACAATCCTCTCAATATACAGAAAGAAGTCAAGCCCGTGACGTCCCGTTTGTCCATAGTCTACTCCCAGCTTTCCCATTGGCTTGGTGATGTTTGTTGGCGTGTATCTCGAGAACAGAAAGTGGAAGTATTCACTTTGTACTCCATTAGATAAAAATTCGACCCCAGTAGTCCTTTAAGCAATGCCATGCTATTTTTCCTGTGTCTGTGTCTCAAGGATTCGCAATGTCAACTGTGTTTACGTTGCTCTCCTCACCTGGCGCTGGCATTTCGCAGAATGTTTCAGGGCTTAAGGCCAAACAAAGGACAGTGTCTCTATATTTGCTAGAATTAATTGTGTATCGTTTTGTCCTTGAAAGCTCCTGCGGACTGAAACTTTTATTATTCTTTTGAAACTTTATTATGCAATCTTGACAATTTTTTTATGAACTTGCAAAACATGTTCACAAACAGTGATGTCACAAGATATATGTGCTAAAAACATCAACACTTAATATTTATAATAATCTACATCAAACAGGTCCAAGATTGTCATTCCTTAATTTAATAATTGTAATTCTAAACCCACCAATTACAAATAAACAAGATACCTAGAATACTGATGATGGTTACCTCTGCAGTAACATACTGGTGACACATATGATGTCAGCAGCATGCTTTGCAATGACATACGAACACAAACTGCTTGCCTGATGTCAATAAAATATCCCCATATCACCACACTGACCTCGTAAAATGCCATGATGCCATACTCCTGGGTGTACTGAGCCCCTCGTCCACCTCCATATGCAGGCGCCATTAAGCCGTTGATGGCGGGGTTGACCAAGGTGTAGGTCATGCCGTAGGTGGCCAGTCCCAGGATCAGTTTCTCCCTTGGGGCGCCTTGAGAAAGCCAGTACTGGGTTGTCCAGTTCTGTGCACATCATTCAGAACTGAAAGGTCTCTCGTGGGGTACCATACGGTGATTTCTTTCTAATGTACAGGTTGTGTCATTATTGTTGTTCTGTTTGCTTGCTGGCATGGTTGGTTGGTTGGTTGGTTGGTTGGTTGGTTGGTTGGTTGGTTGGTTGGTTGGTTGGTTGGTTGGTTGGTTGGTTGGTTGGTTGGTTGGTTGGTTGGTTGGTTGGTTGGTTGTTTGTTATACAAGTCGACAATAGGTTGGCAAACTTAAGAGTTGAAATCATAGTCCATGATATGTAATCTTATCACCTCATATATATCTTTCAATGTCTGTGTACATGAATGGGAGGATTATGTATGTATTATATACCTATGTGGAGAGGAGACTTTATAATTTTAAAATTCCAGCATTTATACACTTCTTGACCGGGCAAAGTGCCGAAGAGTTAAACATTCGAAGTGTCCCGAAGTCCCATTGTATTGGCAAGTGTATTAGCAAACAAATTTGGATTTAGTCTGCATGTTGGCCAAAGTTCTAATGTTTCAAACTATTGTTCCCAAACCGTTGGTTTCCTCTTATTTTCGTCCACAACTTTGCCAAACGTGATCAAATGTTCGACATTAGTCGGTTAAGAATCATATGTGTGAAGTACTTATGAGTATACCGAACTTTGATTTATGTGTGTCTCTAGTCACATGACATCCATCTGGCTACGTTCTACTCAAGGTAACTCTCCGAACTTTAAAACTTTTGTCTTGGGATGTGAATTTGTTCTCGTCTCGTCTCGTCTCGTCTCGTCTCGTCTCGTCTCTCAAATAACATGCTGGTCTTGTCAGCCATCAGAAACCACAAAAGTGGACAGAGCTAGGACACTGACCATACACAGCTCCCGTCTGTCGCCCTGGTCGAGGTAACTGGCCCACACTGCGCTTGGGTGACCTGTCTTGTTCTCCCATGACCCGTGATAGTTGTATGTCATCAACAGCATGTAGTCAGGGTACCTGCAAATAACAACATTTTCTAAATGGTGGTGGTGGTAACTACCGTGGACAACAGCAGCAACAACATCAGCCTTCTGCACTCACTTGGCAATCTCCCTCGTCTCGTATCCCTGGTCAATGTAGTAGCTCCCTGCTGCTGTGGCCAGGGTCAGGATCAGCTTCTCTCGGCCTGTCTGAATGGCCTCCCTTGTGAACTCTTCTTGCAGAGTCTGAAACAAGGAGCAAAAGGCACTTGTTTATGGAGTTCATATTTACTTGTTCCCTGCGGGAATGGAGTCGATTGACAGTTAGTCTAAAGCCTTGGCAAGTGATCATCATCGCTCATCAGCTCGCAATGTTGGAGTTACCTGTATCCTGTCCTCGCTGACGAGAGCTAAACAGTCACCTGCAACTCCCTGCCTGATGCCAGGTTGGAGCTTGTGCGTTACCTGCCCCAGTGAAAGAATTCCACACACACAGAACCAAAGTAGTTGCGAAACCGCTAATTAAAACCAAGAGGATGACATTGCGAAAGAAGAAAGGACTCCTGGAAAAAATGGCCGAGTGGTGTGCACGTGTTTGTTTTGGGATTTCAGTCCAAACTTTGCAGGCATCCTTTTCAAAAAATAGTACAAATATGCTAATTACTTTGTCCGGTATGTGACCCAACTCTACTACTCCTCCTTTCGGAAAGTATCGTGGTTTTTTTTTTCCCTAAAGTTAAGGGGTGGTAGCTGGGGACACGTTGGAGGGAGGATCCTTTAAAGGCTCGAAAACATGTTGGTATATGACTCTTGGGTCAAGAACATTGTGAAAAAAAAATTATCTTTCTTTGTCAGATCTCTTTGTCTTTTTGTCTTCAGCTTCTGCTCTTTCTCTCTCTCTCTTTGTCTCTCTTTCTCTCTCTCTCTCTTACTCTCTCCCTCCATATATAGCAAACCAGTAATAACAAATTTGTTGATACATCAGAACGTTAATTACATGTATGTTCTGTTTTCAACATAAATTTTGTTGAAAAGCATGTACAGTGAGAGAAATATGTTTATAGACAGAACTCCGCCATAACGAGTAGTGTAAACAACAATGAAGAGCTTGATGCCTCGCGCAGACGACGAATCACGTGACCTAAAGGCACGCACGTTTTAAGCAAGACAAATATGGACGCATTTTTGACCAACTTAAACTTTTTTTACGATTGAAAAAAACTTGGACAAATGTTCTCCATATTTGTTAAGTTAAAAACGGCCTTTGCGCAGTTTGGAACATTAGGCAAAAGAGAAACAAAGACGGAAGGAAAAAAAGAAAAAAAGACTGCGAAAAGGAAGACGAAAAAAAAATATAGTTGGGATAAGTAGGCTGAGAACGGAAAGGGTTGGGAAAGGAAAAGATCGTCACAAAAAAGCACAGGAGACTAGTGGTAAGTATCACCCAACATCAAATCCTCCCTGTTGTTACCGACCTTTCAATGTTGTAAGTACAAGCCTTTGCCGCGCACCTCCCACCCATGTTTGTTCAGCCCCTGCCCCTTGCCCCCTTCTTCCGCTTTGGTGCGAATCACGATCTGGCCGGTAAAGGCCAGGCACGCACGTCACTTCCGTCGTCTCCTGAGGTCGCACGATGTTTCCTGCCTCCTCACCAACGAAGACAAACAAAAAGCACTGCTGCGTCTCCTACCCGACCAACAGTCACTCATGCCTCCCCTACCCCATCTTTGCACTGGCCTACCCGTTTCTCCTTCGCATCTGTCGGTGAAGTTGGCTGAAGGATGGCGAAGACTGATCCTTCAAGTGTCACTGGATAATTGACCGAGCTGAGTGCCGCAAGACAAGGAGATAGAGATGGGTTACCAAACAGATGCGAGTGTGCAGAATGACCAAAAAAACTACAAGAATTCTTCTTTTTTTTCATGTATAAATTTCCCAAATCAAAAGTTGCAGGCTTTTTAAACAAACAACTCACTCTGCTTATATCCTTTCGTACCTGTGAAACTGTCTTCTTTGGACAAATTTCAAGTTAGCCGACTATATCCTTAAATGTATATCTCACTAACATTTTGTCTATTGAATTCAATGCAAAATAAACAATGTTTTAGCTCATCGGATACAACAATCACTCGATTGCTCTCCTAAAAGAGAATGGACAAATATGCAAATGTCAGGCCAGCAAAGGACATCTATGGCCTCGGAAAGGGTGAAACTGTTTGTACGGATGTACCTCTTCACAACGTTTAGAAGAAGAGGCGATTACTTATACAGCAGACATCGTTTAAAATATGTTATGTCCAGCAGTAAAACTGTGAATAAAACAGAAAGCAACAGGAAACGGACTCTAAATACAAACATCCGGGACAACTTGAAAATCGTGAGAGTGGAATCCTTTAGACAGTGTCAAAACACACAAAGTTGCAAGAGATAGAAAATGAAGAAACAGAAAGGAGGAAGAATAAGACGAGGAAGATGATGGTGACGATGTACGAAAAGAATAAAACAAAATAAACACATGTATTTATAAATATAGACTAAAATTAAACATAAAAAAAACCCTGACCACCACACTATAATGTTTTCACGTGATGACGAAGCTAACGAACTAACGGAAGGGCTCCTGGTTCACCAAAGCCTCGTTTTGAGCTTCGTGAAAGCCTTTTCAAAACAAGATCCGCTTTCCCAGTAGGTAAGACGTGTTTTCTAAAAGCTTATTCTGTCCCGTGCACTGACTTGCCATCGTCGCCATTTAGTGTCTGACAATTATCCGGGCGTTGACTCATTATCCGTCAAGCGCTGGCTTCAGCAGGTTAACAATTTCTTGTCCAGAACCACCGAGCACCGAGCGGCGCATCCTTTTGAAGGGTTCGCGTGCACACGTGCACGTGTTTGCCAAGAGGGTGAGAGTTATCCCGCTTTTATTGCAGAAACGGATGTGTCAGGTCCTGTCGTGAGGTGGCAGTAAATACACCCAATCCCTCGGTTTACGAACTCTCGATTTACGACATTTCGATTTGCGGATGATTGAAGGAACCTATTGGATTTGAACTTGTTGAGATTGATGTGTGATTTGTAGAGCATAGGGATGATATTTTTCAACTTGCTTTCTGACAAATGGCTGTATGATTCTAATATCACTTCTAGCGACAAAAAAATTATACGAGAGAGAACAATTCTATGCCTCCTCCCTGTCCTCTTTCTAGTATTACCATAGTTGTATTTCACTCCAGGTGGTAAAACCCTTCATAAGCTCATTTAAAGTTTGTTCGTCTTAAAAGGTCTAACCATGGCTTTCTATCTGCCAAGTGGTGTAGTCATGGCATCAGTCCTCTCTATGTGTTCTCTTACCTTCAGAAGCAATGTAAACAGCGGCCTGTCATCTGGAGTACTCCCGCGCACTCCCGGAAACTCCCAATCCATGTCCATGCCATCCATATTATGTGACCTTTGAACCATACACTAAGCTAATAGTTTCACGTAGTGGAGTAATTTAAACAATCAAATTTACAGCCTTTACTCACTTTCGCTCGTCTAAAGAATTAACTTGAAATAGAAATCCTAGAAAGGCTTCTAAAAATCATAAAAACTAAGACTAACTAGACATATAAGTTGTTTCATGCATGACAGCACCTTTGTCAAATACCTTAGGAAATGCTACCAAGGTGACAGCCGTAGAAAAAAAAATCACACATTATGATCACAGCAGAATGTTTTATGTTTCCTTACTGTATACAAAATAGATAATGGTAAACAAATGGTCGATTTGTTGTTATAGTTACCTGAGAAAGCGAATCACGTTGTTGGTGAATTGTCGTATGGTACTGGCAGACTGAATGATCGGGAGGAAGGGCTTCGACCCGATGACCCAGCCCCCGATGGCCAGCAGGACACGGAGTCTAGGATTTTTCTTCTTCAGCGCCACTGTCCTTTGGTAGAGGCCTGGACCTCCTAAACACGACAGTCAACAAGCGGTTTAACGGGACCGGAAGTGACATCAGTCTTACAGAGGTCTCGCCACCGAGCTGGGAATGGATGACAAAAGAAGAAACAGTAGGTCTGTACCTGAGTAGTCTACCAGATCCCTGGCTCCAACCGCCTGCACGTCCAGACCGTTGGGCTGGAAAAATGCGAAGATCACGTGGGTACACAAGGTCGGGTCGATGTTTTCGGGTAGAAATCTACCCACCGAAAGGCGGTATTGTGCATCACTGCTGTAATAACAGAACATCTTCTTTTCGCCTGTAATGTGAAAGAACCGATAAGGCAAAAATGAGCGAGGAAAGAAGATAGGTAAGTAAGTATGAAAGGTAACTCTTCTCTCCCATCTTCGCTACTCTTTCTTTCAATCTCTTTATTAATTTGTCTATCGATCTATCTGTGATGCTAATTGTCATTTATTCCCTGAGAGACGGAGTTGTGTCCATTGTGTAATAATGTGTAATTATGCAAAAGAGAGAGTTAATGCTGTATATAAATGTATGTGTAAACATTATTCATGTATATCTGTATATTATGCATACCGTTTTCCTTTTATAAACTATGTTCCTGTTTCGCAAACCATGTTTCAACAACACCATGACCATAAATCTTTCTCTCCCTCCTCAAGAGCATATGTCAAAGGTCTGAGCACAATATGTCTGTCTCTCTTCCTCTCTCCTTCTCTCGCTCTCTGTGGAAGCGGATATGTGAGGGGTATGGTGCACTGGTGCCTGAACTCGCAGTGGTTCGATGCTTGTGTTTACCCTTACTTTTTTCCTAGCCAACACCCTCCTCTCTCTTTTTTACTGTCTCTGTTTCTCTCTCGCTTGCCTTTTATAACTTTTTTCCTCTGCATGGCTCTTTTTCTTCCCTCCCCCTTCTCTCTCTCACACACACACACACATACACACAAACACGCACACAGAAACACACACACGCAACGAGGAGCTTATAAACAAACAAGACTACATTCATGAAGTATTTTTTAAAGAAAACAATGATGGAACTCACCATGAGCACTGCTCGTTGCGACCACAAGGAATACTGTAACCTAGACAATAACAATAAAATGTATTAAAGCAGACTTTCTGAAAATGTGCTGTTAATGTAGACGTTAAATAATTTATGACAAATGTCTGTTTGTGAAATTAAAAAAAAAACTTCCACAAACGTAGCAAATAGAGTGACATAAGTTGTAGAATTTTTAGCAATACAAAAATACCCCATAAAGATGTGAAAATGGAAGAAATAATAATGTAAAATAGTATCACCATGCTCAACTGATGTCAGGAAATCTGTAAAATATCAATCGAGCTTCACAAATACGAGAATACGAGAGAAATGAGTTCTTGCAGCAATGGTACACCATACAGAGATAAATGTCCGAGGTGACATGAAAGTGGGACTGTAATGAAGAGTGATGTGACGTGCGAGGACAGTGACGGCTGGACGATAATAGGAAGTGAAACAAAGAAGACAAGCAAAAGAGACACGGCGCAAGAGAAAACACATTAAAAACCGGAGAAAGCTGTTGTTTCGCTTGACCTCACGTTGTGGACGTGCACGATCATGCCAAGAGGCCTGCATGCCCAAAGCTGGTTAGCATTCTTCATTCTGATCCTCCCTGTCGTCTGAGGTGTGATTCACACAGACGAAGGTGGTCGACAAAGAGATATGAGAGTCCATTTTTAAAAAAAGGAAAATCGATGAGATTTCAAATTTATTTTGAACCAAACCTTCATCTTAAGCTAAAATTTTTGCCCTAGAGCTTGCTTTTATCGAGGATAAAAGATTATATAACCTAAATCTTATTAAGCGAAACAAAAATTACACTTTTGTTACAAGTAGTAAGACTAGTTGACGTGTATCTGTTTCGATCGACTTTGTCGCACCATGTGAGTGCAGCTTTAGCTCCATGTCATGTACGAACTTTGAGTAATGAATCGTTAACTGTCCTTGTGACAGTTGTAACAACTGTGTGAAGACTTGTTTGTCAACGTCAGGAGGCTCTCAGAGCCCTTCACCCTCGACAAAGACGAAAGGCTGGACGAGATGACCATGTTCTCATGACTGTACCTGACATAAAATTATTTCTCCATCTCACCTGTCGTCGTACGTCGGGAGGGCTTTGTCTCCTCTCAAAGACAATATTGCTTATGTAACAATAAAAATATTTATGTTCCTCAACAGTCATTGTGAGCTTGTAGTTGAATGGGGTGGAAGAGGCTGGTCGACTCCAATAAGGGTGTTTGAGCATCTTTTTGATACATCGGGGTGTACCAGCATCAGTATCCGTTGTTTGGTTTGGTGGTCATATGATGATGACTTCATTCGGCGGTGGTGATGGTCGTAGAAGTGGTAGTGGTAATTGTTGTTGGTGGCGGCAGTAGAAAAAAACAAATAACGTTGCAAAAAAAGATTTACAGAAATAAAAAGAAATAAAAAATAAGAAGGATAAAAAGAAGCAATAGTTACTGGGAGTAAAGGACCAAGAGGAAAGGTACATTTTTACTTTCTCTCTCTCTCCATCATGAGCACTGAGTTCTGAGTTCAGTTGCACTGAGGCTGCCGTGCAGACGACAAACGAGGAAGTTTGACTTCCGCCGTCTGTCCATCCACACAGCCATCAGAATACTCATCCTCTCGGTCCTGCACTTCTCGTAAGACCGTGGGAGCGTTGGCAATATCACAAAAACGTTTGACCTTTGCGCAACAAACATTCGTTCGTATACTTAGAAGAAAAGCAAATCGCCCTCGCGATGTAATTGCATGCTCAACGGGACTTTGCGATGAGGTATAACTCGTCTGCTTGTTCATTTTCTCCTCTCTGTTTATTGTGTGTGTGTCTTTCCTTTCCTCGTGATGCTCTTAAGGGTGAGATGTCATAGGCTAAGTCAAGTTTCACTAACTGTGAGGCTTCCTGTCTAAATATATTCGCCGATACTTGAAAAAAAAGAAAAGCAGATTCAGTAAAATAAAATGTAGATATCTGCGATATTGTTGAGATAATAAGTTTCTCACATTTTTATCAAAGACTATCACTACATTTGGTAACAAAAGTTTGGTTACAAATTTGTTTTGCAATCCTGTAACCCTGTTTTTCTATCTTTCTTCATCTTCGTCATTGTTTTGTTGTTCCTCATTCTTCTTTCTTCTTCTATTGCTGCTGCTTCATTATCTAGAGGTCATGGAACATACTTTATTTTTGTCCCTTGGATCCCCCCAGTCAAGCTAAAAACATTCATCAAGATGTCAGATTTGCAATAAATATGTCAACGGGGTGTAAATGCTTATGAACAGAGTACAAACTTAATTAGCATCAACTAGCTTGTGTGAAACTTGCTTTTCCAAAAATAAAACCCAACCCGAAAATAAACCTTAAAATGACTTTTGGGAATGCTGGTGATATAAGGTCTACCCTTAATATGTCCTAATTAAAATCGTCAGCCAGACGGATTTCGATCTTCAAGTGAAACCCACGATGGACTTATTAAATTATGAAGTAATCATATTAATACATAAATAAATTACATTAATGCTTACTATAAATGATAATATAAATTACAACGGAATATGATTCAAAGAAAAATGGATTCACAAGAAATTCGGGGTTTTGAGAGTTATGACGATGTTCCAAAAGAAGAAGACATGATGGAATTAAAATAAATGTAAAATTTTGTACCTGAAAAAAGAGGACGTCGCCTAAAAATAATCCTTATTCTTCTTTTGGAGCAAAAATTAATTAATATATGATCTGGACTTATTTTCGGGGGAGTGGGATAGCAGATGACTTGGAGATTGCTGTCAGACTACCGAGTTCTGTGTGTGTTATCGAATTATTAAGTTCTTTCATATTACTTAGTTCTGTCAGATTATTGACTGTCCTTAGATAATTTTTTTGTTTAGTCGGTTTTTCCGCAAGATTTTTTTTCCGGAAAAAACTGTCCTTACCAGGAAGCAGCCTCGGACCATCATGGTGATCACCAGTTCCACTGATCAAGGGCCCCCGTCCTTTCAGACGACGCTGATCGGCCGTTGCAAGCTGGAGGTAATGAGCTGGGCTGGCGGCTACCCTCCTGTCTAGTAATACCCGCCGGCCATCTGCCGTGTTGCCAGGAGGCTGTCAGGTCCTCCTCCTCCCTTCAATACCCGGCTATTTGTTCATCACGAGCTCAGCCACTGGGCGCTGATGACGGGCTCGAGGGTGATGTTCTCGTTGTTGTTAGTGTCAAAGACGTTGACCTGTTTGTGACGTCAGGCAACGTTGCCATCATCCAAGATGTTCAACTGTACGTGACGTCATGTCAGTTATGTTGCTAGATGGAGTTGACCTCCGTGTGTGTGTGTGTGTGGTGAAAGCCGCAGTTTGACAGTTCCATTATGTTCGTCTGTGTGTGACGTCAAAAGCTCCTGCTGCCATCTTTGAGGTCGTTAGTCTATGTGTGTGACGTCACAAGGCTCATGCTGCCATCTTTGATGACGTTGACCTGTGTGTGTGACTCCACAAAGCTCATGCTGCCACCTTTGAGGTCGTTGGTCTATGTGTGTGACGTCTCAAAGCTCGTGCTGTCATCTTTGATGGCGTTGGCCTATATGTGTGACGTCTCTCTCTATTACGTCAACCTATGTTTGACGTCAAAATAACCACAGCTGTCCATGATGCCAGATCAGCAGTGTCAAAACTATGGCATCGCCTTCTCCATTCTCTTTTTAAAATTTTTTTTTTCATTGGATGTTGGCAGTGTGTACCAACAGCTTTATCTCACAATACAAATTGTTTATTGATCACAAAAACCTGATATTGTGTCAAATAAAATTATGTTTCTTTGCTATTCTCAACGTATTTTCGTTCCTATTTTTTTTTTTTTTTTGAAGAAGAAGAAGCAAATGACTTTGTTTTATTCGTGTAGCCTTCTTTAATCACTTGCTGACAATAAACCCTTTTATTCTTTGACTTGCCTAACGAAGAATGTTAAGGAACCAGAGAGAAACATCTGTCAGAGAAACTTTGTTGTTTTCTTCCATTTCTCAGGATTAAAACACTCCAAGAGACGGGTATCGGTGAAGCAGGCTGAACTGCCCGGGCTGCTTCATGTCGGTCGGAGCGAGAAAAAGGCGGCTGAGTTTGCTTCGGCGGGTGGGCAAGGTTTTTGTCGCCGTCTGATGTAGGTAAAGATGCGAGTGAAAGGTTGAACAGCCGCAAACCCACCTGTACGATGCCGGGTGTACGGCATGCGTGCCCTCCTACCCCTTCCACATACCTTCTCTCCCTCCCCATGTCCCCCCTGGTGTTAAAGGTCCCAGTTTCACATTTGATTGAGTTGAGTATTGGCTTTCACGCACTGCCCTCATCAGCGTTCATTTTATGGCGGAATTGTGAGCGTTCACAGTAATTTCATTTGTTAAATTTCAAGTTTAGGATTATTTATAACTAGGGGAAATGGAATCAAAGAATAATTAGCACCAAAACAGAACGAAAGTAATCAAAAACAAACTAAGAAAATGATTGTCACGCCAACAAAGGACGAAGAAGAATCTGAAATGTTTATTCACGAGTCCTGTGAATGACATGCATGACAATAGACGTGTGACTGCAAACAAAATCTCTTTGAGTGTCTTTAAAGGTCTAGTAGGGTGCAACGTTTTTTCTAATGACTGGTTACCACAAAATAAGGTTTCCTAAAATCCGGATGCGTACACCCTTCCTCAAGGTACATGCAAGGTACTTGCACAGAAGGACGTCAACAAAACTGGCGAAAAAATTGTTCATGGACACGTTTTCATTGTTAAGACCGCAGCCAATGGGAAAGCTGGTACCATCTGACGTATCAATGAGCGACTTTGTGGCTGGAAATGGGGGACAACTTTGTACGTGGCGCGGGTGGATAAGACCACAGAAAGTGCGCTTCTGTTTGTTTAGGTCTCTACGTCTAGCAGGTCCTTTTAGTGACCGGTAGGATTACTCCCTTCGGTCTCCCGCCAAATAGTTCTCATTAAGCGTACAAACGTGACGTCATGGTTTTAATCCTTTCTTGCATTGTGATGCTTGTAAAGTCTGCCATGTGTGTATGTATTTACTCAGATGTCTGGAAAATATGTGTAGTACCTTCTTCCGCTGAACATTACCTAATTATCAAAGCGCATTTTCCACCCTACTAGTCCTTTAAACAAGTGGTCCACACTCCTTAAATCAGTCGCTGGGGCTGAATGGTCATCAGCATGTGGAAAGAGGTTCGGTGGTGCTCGTGCTAACTTCTCCCTGACCAGAAGTGTCCGTCCATGCCAGTCTTCTCGCTCATCCTGCAAGGGTCAGAGGCCGAGCACGCAGTCCTCGTCACGTGACAGCAATGGCACGCTATACTCGGATAGTACCACTGGCAGTCGCTAAAAATCACGGTGGTCTTTGATTGTCTACCGTTGCTTGCTTTTCTTCAACCTTCGTTTACTAACGATGGCTCGTCAGCTCATAGTCGGCTGAGCGATGGTGGAGAGCACCATACTTTCTCCTCCCCATCTCTCTCTCTCTCCTTCCCTCTTTTAAATCACTGTCTTCTTTTCTTCCCCGTGTCTTTCTATCATCCCTTTGTCATATTTTCTCCTGCATGTCATATTACTTTCTTTTCTCTTTTTGTTTATATTTCTCTCTCTTTAATCCCTATTTCCCATTTTCTCGTCTGTGCCCCTAAATTTTATTTTTTTTTACCCCTTTTCTCTCTAATCCCTCATCTTGTTTTTCCATTCTCTCTCATTTTTCTCTCTCCTCCTTCCCACATTTCTCTGTAATTACTTCCTCAATATCTTTCTGGTGTTGCCCTCTGTTTCTTCTTTTTTCTTTCTCTCTTTCTTTCTTTCGCTCTACACATCTTTTTCTATATTTTTTTTTCTCTAACTTTTCTATTCCTTCCTTTGTGTTTCGCTTTCTTCTCCTCCTCTATCTCTCTCTGGCTCTTTGTCTACCTGTTTCTCTATCTCTCCCCCGTGTGCCCTCCCTCTGCTGGCATCTTTGCCCGTTAGTGTCTCTGCACCTGTTTCAGGAACAATGCGACCCTTTGAGCACGCAGTTGAAAATTATAATTCGAGGCAACTGGACATGATTACTTGTTTTCTTTCCTAGTGTGACACGTGACATAATAAATGTTGTTTAGCGGAAACGCAGACGATGCAAAATTTTGTACCTCCAGTGTCTTTGTTTTGGTAGGAGGGAAGGTGGTGGGACTAGACAGCTTCCTTTTCTTTACACAGGGTCATGAACTTTCACCACGAACTTACATTACAGTCCGTGCTTCCACCACGTGCACCAGTTTCATTGTCCACCACCTTTTTTAATAAAGAAAATTGCGGAATGTGAAATTCTTTAGTCTGTTGTTGTGGGTTTTAAAAGTGTGATATATAGAAAAGCTGTCAGAAGACTTATTTTATTCAATACGTAATTAATGTGCAGTGTGTTTGTGTGTGGGTGAGAGAGAGAGAGAAGGGGAGGAGTTAACAATTAGAATGTTGGTGTATATAGTGTCCGACACCGGCTTAGATTAATGGATTTTGATAAGTTGATTTTGCTGTTGTTGTTGTTGTTTTTTTTGTTTTTGTTTTTGTTTTTTTTTTGGTTTTTTTTTTTTTTGTTTTTGTTTTTTTTTTGGTATTTGGTTTGTTTTGTTTTGTTTTTCTTATTATATTAAGTTTGTTTCCTGAAGCTGTCATTCGACAACAGTACAAAATATACAATATGCAAAGGATAGTCTTGATCAGCACTGTGGGAAAGAAAGATGGATTTATGGCGGAATGATTTCTTCTTTTGCAAGTGCTGTTGACTACATAGTAACCTCAAGTACTAAACCCCATTTCTATAAATCCGTGCAATTTTTTTAGAAATCAATTAAGGTTACATAAATAGTAGTCTCATAGGAATATATATAAATGCTTGTTGTAATCATATAGTTTTAAAGTGTTGTACTTCCTCGACTGAACTGCTTTTGAAATTATATGTTTGAAATTGTTGTTCTAGTTGCATGATTGTTCACACTAATATTTAATGTGAGAGACAATAATCTATCAAGTAAAGAATTTGTTTTCGTATTATCTTTTTTCAAGAAAGTATTTTTACTTTCACAGGAAACGCAGTAACAGAAAAACAACAAAATAATATCAAAAATAAAAAATAAAAAAAAGAAAGACCGGGAAGTTATTTTTGTCCTGGGTTGTTGCTCTTGGGTTTTTTGGTCGTGGTTGCTAAATTTCGGACAGGGGGGGGGGGTATATTTTCCTCCCAATGAAAAATATGCTCTCGCTTGACGTCAGCTGAATTCCGTTACTCACTCCTGCAGGTCAAGGCACAGGTGTGACACACGAGTCCAGACAGACAAACCCGTGATGTCGTCTGGCATTAGTCCTCAGAGGCAGTGATGCAATGGACAGTAAATCTCGTATTTCCTTCGACTAAGAAGTGGGGGGGATGAGGGCGTGGCCTACGTCAGACTGTAGTAACAGACGTAGCCTTCCCCCCTTCCCCAACAACAACACTCCATCCTTGCCTCCCCTGTGGGTCCGAGGACGTAAAAAGCTCGACTGGCCCCTAGCAGTCTTCACAGGGAGCAGACACTTCCTTCTGAGTTCTCTCTCCTTCTCCTAATCTCTTCTTCCCTTTCTTCCTCTCTATCTCTCGTTCTTTTCCTCTTGTTCTCAGTTCCGCCGTTACTGTTGTGTGAGACGTCTTCGTCGTCGATGATGTTGGCAGCCAAGGTGTTCGTCGTTGCGGTGACGCTGGGTGTCGCTGCAGCACTTGCTGCACCAACAGCGCCCAGCTCCGGAGACACGGCACCTGCCAAAGCGTCTTGCGACGAAATCAGGTATTACTACTAGTTTCTGTTTATTTTTCTTTCCTTCTTTCTTTGATATTTTGTTTTATGAAGAGAGATTTGGGGAGGTAAGTGGTGGATTTTTTTTAAACATTATATTTACTTCGAAGTTATTTCCCAAAGAAAAGCAATTTATTCTTTAAAAAAAATAGGCTTTGTCCTCATATTGCAGATTATTTTTTGTGTTGAAATTACCTACAGATAGCGAGGGCTACATTTGAGGTTTTGCGCACAGTTTTTAATCTTTTTTCTTTGCGTGTCTATTTACTAATCTATTTTTATTTATTTTTCTTGTTTTCTTTCTGGTTGCTTGGTTACTTAGCCAGCTTTGTAGCGGAATTGTCTCTCCTGCTGGAAGGCAGGAAGCTTTCAGCCAGTCAGAGTGCACTAACAATGTATTTTGTCGCCCACGGTCTAGCCAGCAAGGTCAACAAAAATTAGGCGAAGAGACATCCCTCTCTCAATCTAAGTAAAACAGAGCACGCATAAAAGTGGAAAAAAAATGTTTTACAAAAATCGAACCAATAACTTACGTTTACAAAAATCCAGCTCTTACAAGTGCACAGTATATAAGTACATATCAGTAAAACTCCTCCTCCTTCTCGTTCACCTCCTGCTCCTCTTTTTTGTGTATTTATATCTCTATCTTTTTTTGTGTGTGGGGGGGGGGATGGGGAACCCCGATAATCGTTCTTTTAATGTCTACATGCAGCACAATATTTACATTTTGTAATTTTGAACAGATCCTTGCAGATATGATTTTTGATAACTTATTTAAATCAATGATAGCGTGGTGCTACCATAAAAGCAATTCCTGTTATTATTGTTGTCGTTGCTACTATTATTATTGCTACTACCACCACTACTGTTGCAGGAGGAGCTTGGAGTTGACGCTCTTGACGTCTGTGAAGGAAGTGAAGTACAAGCGTGTGTTCCTCAACATGCTGCCTGGTCTCTTGGCCACGTACCTCCCGACTCTTTGTGACTCGGAGCTTTCGTCCACGACACCCCGTGGTTCGATTCCAAACAAGCAGAGAGCTCCCTCTCGTCGTAAGAGGGCCTTCCTGTTCGGACTCAACGGCGGATTCAACGGAGGATACAACGGCGGCTCTAACGGCGAGGGCAACGGAGAGGGTTCCAACGGCTACTCCAACGGCTACTCCAACGGGTTCCTCTTTGGCAACGGAAAGATAAAAGACCCAGGTGACCATCCCGTCAACGGCAACGGGCTGGGCGGCTTGCTGCAACTGGCCCTTGTAGGACTGGTCAACGGCGCATTGAATGGAGGGTATGACGGAAGCAAAAATGGGGGCAACGGTGGCAACGGTGGCAGCGCCAAACTCGAGATAACCATCTAAGCACACTACAGACGCTGTTTCCATGGCGACCGTCCCAATTCCTCGAGCTGGCCTGCCGTAGCAGAGGTGCTCAGAGGAAGAGAAAAAAGCAACAGCCTTGAAGATCTCAACCGCACAGCACGCTAACGCACAACACTGGTTCGCCTGCGTTTCTACTCACGCTTCTCAGCGAGTCTACTACACTTATAATATTATTGAATATATTCCTTTGCTGGTTACCTCGTACCTGGATATCGTAAATATGTCTTTACCTAATCCCAGAAGTTGTAATGTTACCTGATCAAGAATTGGTTCCAATGCATGACTCTGTTCAAGAGATCATATTGTGCACATATCTAAAATTAAACATTTTGTTTAACTCCTATTATTTTGTACTTTTTTAAAGAGGCTGGTTGAGTATCCATAATATCTTTCACACTTTCTTCCACCTTATTGTTCAAATTTTTCATAATCAAATACATGAGTAAAGACGTTACATACAAGCAAGCATGCATCATTGCTGCATTGCATCCAAACATACATAAAAGTGCAAGCGTGCTTACACACACAAATACATACACTGACACAAGTACATGCTATACAAAATTAAATATGTATACACATGCCTGCACACTATCTCATACACACTCTTTCATAAGCACAGATTTCAAAGTCTAAGATGACTTCACATTTATTGTCAAAAGGGCACGTGCTGTCAAAATACTTGTCAGCATTTACTAATTCTCAAAAAAACTCAGAAATATGATCATGACAAACAGAGCAACACTGTAGTCTTGTGATTTTTAGACAAATATACCAAAAAAGTCAAAGAATGTAAGATATTTAACTGTAAAATGCGAGTGAGGATCAACATATGTACGTTTGTTTGTAGACATCTGAAAGAAACCAAACAAGCCTACCATTGTAGGGAAAAATGTGCTTCAAAAAAACTCTTTTTCTTTAAGAATATTTGTTGAACGAATACACTAAAATATGATACTGAACATTCAATTTTGCTAATTGCAATTATTAGAATGGTCACAGCCAACCATGAAGAAGCCATGTAATGATGAAAAGAAAATAAGAGATATTTTCAATTGCATTACAAAAACATTACAGGAAAGGTAAACAACAACAATAATTTAACAATAAATTATTGTCAGAATGTGACTTACATCTGTTGATGACAACGTTTAAAAAAAAAATGTACAAACGCTAACAGAGTTTATAATTTATAATTCCTATCTGATTCACATACAAATCTTAATGTTGAGAAACACAGTCCCTACAGCAAACAGACAAAAACATTGTATGGTTTCCTTTTTGTCTTCTCTTTAAATATTTACAACAAAGCTTAATCAATACCATTCACTCTGACATACACAATTGAAATATCAAAGGGACCAACGATATCTAATGTATAGTTGGACCGAAGTAGAAATCAAGGGGAGACAACACTAAATAGGATCCGCTTTTAGAAACTGCCTTGGATTGTCTTCACTTTCCACAAGGTAACTAGGAGAAATTGTACAAATCTATATACCGCTGAGCACTGGAGTTGGATACGTAGTCACAGTCTGAGAGCAGATGTAAATGCAACATTGACTGATGTTGGTTGAGGGCATTAAAAATGAACTTTCATTTCACAGACTACACTTTTATCGTAAGCTGATACCCAAAATCACTTACGAAGGTAAAAATAATTTTTAATCTGACAATGAATATCATGCCTGAGCGATAAGTGATGTACAAAGGAAAAGAAAAACCAAAACATAAATTGCTGGACAAGAAAAGTGGTAGTCACAGATTTAAATTTTGACACTAGTTCAGATGCTTGTCTTAATCTCACTAAAAAATCAGTTAAATGCTAACTGCTGCTGTCCAATTATAGACTCTAAAAATCTGAAGTACATTCTTCTTACTAATGCTAAACGTGTTAGATCAGAGATTCTCCAGAAAACAAATGTGCATCTGTAGCATAGCATTATAGGCACAGCTTAACTCTTTTGCACGCACCCAACACAAACACAACCAATATGCTTTGTGAGCAACATATTAAACATTAAGTGACAATTTGCGCACTTTAACATATCCATACAACTGAAATGGTCTTGTTCGCATAAGCATTCAATATTTAGATTGATGAAATGAAGTCATGTTAGTCACAAAACTCTGTAAACATAGTCAGCTGTTTTACTACGTGATCCATTGCAAAGATGTTGACAGAGTTTCAGTGCTGTTCAAGACTTTTTTTTTTGCTATTTATGTAAAAATTCTTGAAAGATCAGAACTGTAAGTTCTTATCCTAAAGGTAGAATTTTTCTCCAGTGCTGTCTTTTTATTACAGGACAATAAATTTACTTTAGTCTCCATTCTTACTCATTTAGTCCTCGGTGTCTAGCACTCAACCTAATATCTACAACTATAACAATGTTTTCTGAGCAATTGTAGGATTTTTAATGAACAGATTTTTTTCAACCATCTTCAGTGATTTACATCTTTACAATATATTTTTACATAGTCCCTTCTTTTAAATGAAGCAAGGAATGAATCCTAGAAATTCTTTTGGTTTGTTCTCACATATCCATCCTGTCATCCCATGTAAAAATGGTCTGTAGGTTTACAAATGGCAGTTTTTAACACGGATGCATTTTTTTCAATCCCACTACAATCAATAAAAGATGGTGGAAACATTTCTGCCAATCAAGATTAAACAACTCCAACAACAACAAAAAAAATTCAAGTTTTGACAGAAAATATTGGAACTTACATGTCTAACACTTCACTGAAAAGTCAAGAAAATAACAGAAACTCTCCCAGATGAAAAAAACAGTATTTCTACATATGGAAATGCAAATCACTAAAGTTCATCATGGTCTTTTTGTAATGACCCTTTCTTGTCAGATGGTGTGATATAGATGCCCTCAGCAGCCTGCCAATAGTTCATCTCTGATGGAGATGGATAACCACTGACTTCTCTCTGCCCATGAATGGGACGACCATATGAATTTCCAGTAATATGCAAGTAGCTGCAAAATGGAAAACAATTTCAAGACCTTTGGTGTTTCATACATAAAAATATACTTCATGCTTTCCATTTGATAACTACTTTGTAACATGAAATTCACAGTATTTAAGTTCAAAGGAAGCATCCTTCTTGACAATGTCGCCAAAAGAAGTTTCCCTTAAAGTGAGGCACTCAACTGATTGGTAACATGATACAAATATTATATGCTTTGCCTTTTTCTCATTGCATCTTTTTTTCATCCAGTGAATGGTACAAAAAGGCATGAGAAATCAAACTATATTCATTGTTATTTTACAAGGTGCTTCAATCCTACAATAAAATAAAAGGAATCAAAATTATACTCACTGCTCTGTTACCACATGTTTCAATCGCACCCTTTCATCCCTGCTCCAATATTTTCCACTGCATACAACAACCCAATGGTCTCCTAAATCAACCAAAATAAACAATAAGAAATTCAGTCCACAATGCAAAATTACTCTGCCTCCAAATCTCATCCTATAAATGAACACTCTCACCCACAAACTCCACAAATCCACCCAAAAAAGCTAAAGCAGCTGCATGATTTTCAAATGAAGTCATTAGTAATGTTATTCACAAATACATGCATTCACTCATAAACATATAAGTAAGTTTAATTCTCGGTGAGGTATCTGTATAAGACAAGTTGGACTACTCTTATCAGACATGTAGCATTAATATTTCACTGCTAAAATCAAATTAACACACAGCATTGTCAGTACGTGACATCCGACCCGTACCTTCATCTCCTTCACCATCCTCACCAAAGGCTGAAACTTCCAAATTATGTGATAGTGGTGAAGAGAAATGGTGACTATGGAGGTTGCGTTTTGTTGCTAAGTGCATCAGCCGAATAGTCTGACCACACTTGACTGGACTCCTACCGCAAACAAAGAACAAATAACTCATTGAAAAATAAGGTCAAGAGAAAGAAAATAAAACCACATTAGGGATATTCTATTTAAATTCTACTAACCTGACCTCTAAATGTAAAGAAACCCTTTTTTCCCAGAAGCTACATGTCAACATATGAAAAAAAAATAGATCTAAAAATCCTTTTTTAAAAAATAGCCAAATTATAAAATCAAAACAATAATTACAAAACAGTACAATTACTTACTGAATATCCCAAAATAGAATTTAGCTGGTGAATGAACAATTTTTTTTTTAACTTAAAAGTATTATTTTTTAGCCAATTATATCTTCTGCTGTTTGTGATAGCATGGTAGTCTTACCCCCGTGCACATGTGGCGCCAGTCTTACTGCGTATTTGCCAGTAACTGTTATGATCATCTGATGAATCTACACCAGTTACAGACTGCAAATGAACAACATATGAAATTTACCATGTGTACTTATTTTGGTCTCATCTTACTTCTTGCAATCATTTATAAACACAAAACTAAGTTCCTACATCTGAAAGTAAGTGTAGCTAAAATAATAAAAGTATAACAAATAGATCCAGATCTATTATGCTTACCTGTTGGCCTGAGCCACTACCATATTTGACATCATGCGAATGCAAGCGTACATTGTTGTAGGGGTTGAGAAGTTTCAGTGATGATCCACAGGTGACAAACTCATATTCAAAGTCTATAACATTAAAATAGTTGCAATCATCAATCACACTTTTCAATCATCAGCAAACAACTACTACAACAGCTACTGAAGAATCCAGATTTTATAATAATCCAGATGTTTGCATTTATCAACTGATTCTGATTGTAGGTTCTCAGTAAAATCTTAATCATGGGTATGACTACCTCGGAACAAAAGATCAGGAGATATATATATACTAGAAATACCATGCATGGAGTATCTACTGCTGTAAAAGAAGCCAAGATAAAAAACAAAGACTATCAAAAATAATACCATATTTCATTTTTTATACCAATTACAAACAGCAACACAGAAATAAGCTTCCTGCTTATTCCAACAAACGTTTCTTTCAGCTAGTCATCTAACTGATTTGTTCACAGCGTTTCAATTAGTTACTCTTTACTTTTTTTTAAATAACACTTAATAAACTAAGTGTCTGTCATTTTACTATCAAAAAGTGGAAAATTATGAGTGAAGGGTAAATCAAGTGACAAAATGTGCTGACTGAGACTAAGAAGCGATAAAAACTTTATAAATGAAAAAAATGCCTCACTAGAAAAGCGACTCGAATCAAAACTGTCTTTTCAGTTTCTTTCGCTTGTACAATACGCTGGCCACCAAAACGACAAATGCTAACAAATATTTATAAACTTTCGTTGATAGAATTCATACCACATAATCGTCATTACTGATTGTGACTTGTTCATGAACTAACGAAGCAGACAACGGCACAAAACTAAAAGCATCGCATAGCCCAGAAGCTAAGAAAGTCAGTTTTATGACGTAAAAGTAAACCTTATGAAAAGAACTACATTCGGAACACTACCTGAGGCATCTCCGTATTCCAGAAAAACTTGTAAAACAGCGAAAGATACGACCCAGTTAATCAAATCCTTCAAACACATCGCCATGCTTACACGTAATGTTTAAGACGAGAATTTTTGTTGTTTCTTTGGGGAAGAGTTTATAACTTCTACAGAGTTCTTTCCCTTACGTTGTATCTCTTGCAGTTGTCTGTTGTGTTTCCTTTTATTTATCTGTGTACATGTATTCAAACTTTGTATGGGTAAACTGTTGATTGTGTGTAGTTGTACTTTTTTCTTTATCGATGCAGATGAGCGACTGGTTGCAGACCGTCATTGTAACTTTACGATACGTACTGCACCTGTACCAGTACTACAGTGAACCATCCAGCGTGCGACCATGGACTGCTGTCTGTCTGCCAAGACCAACGCCACTTGCGAAGTTCTCGGGTGTTAGTCTCGGCGAGCCTAAACAAAGAATGTGACTAAACCGGAAGCTTTGTAGTCTTATGCCTCGTTTTAGTAATTAATCTGAAATGTGAATAAACCGGAAGCTTTGTAGTTTCATGCCTCGTTTTAGCAGTTAACTGGCGAGAGATATATATATCGTCTGCCAGCAGTCCAGTAATACAAGTTCGAAGTGCGATCTTCTTGTGCCTCTATCATCTACTTCCCAATTAAAAAAAGAAATTAAAAGGACTTCGTGACTCCTTCTTCCTTGACGAGTTTAGAAAGCTCCTCGATCAGTATGTGTCCTCTCACACCGATGTCATCATACTTGGCGACTTCGGAGACGCTTAAGAATCTCTGTTTAGCTAACATCTTGAAATTTGATAGTGACAATACAGATTATTTAGTCAATGTCTACAAAGAGTGACTTCGTTCTGTCCTGGATTGCCTTGCTCGTCTCACCACCTGTTGCATCACATCACCTCTCTGCGCCCTGGCTCATTCGCTTCTAAAGTGCGTTGCCATGCACCCAGCTGTCAGATGTGTTCTGCATGTCTTTTTTACTGGAAAAAGTCAACACCATCAGCGCGAGCGTTGACTACTTTATTATCATCTAGTCCCAGATTCTCCAACTTTGCTGGAGCACCCTTTGTAGATTTTGTGCAGGTAACTGAGAATTTCAGAGACATCATCACTAACTCGCCAAAGAAATCTTGTTCACTGGATCGATGTTCCGAGCGCCATAATTGTCAAAGTTCCTTGACACCTTGATTCCGGTCATCACAGACAACATCAATCGATCGCTCCCTCGATCTCTGCTGGCTCGATCTATTCCTCCCTTTTTTAACCATATGTCACTGTATCGATCTCCACTATAAAAGGAATCTAACCTCGACCCTACAAGAACCTAAAGATCGACTACCACCCACAGCCTCCAACCTTCCTTTCTTATCCAAGATTCTGTAAAAGGTCGTTCTTCATCAGCTGCTACAACAGTTCGATACGTACAGTTTCCTGAAATCATTTCAGCGGGTATACCGTGATCGGTACCTCTCGACTGCCTGGTCGGGTCCGGGTGGTGAATGACTGAATATTGTTTGCTTGGGACCACGGTCAAATATCAGTCTTGCCTATTCTCGATCTATCCGCTGATACCTTCGGCCTTCCTTGCACCGTTCTAATTAAGTTGGTTCCACTCCTTGTGAAGAGCGACATATAGGTCTCGCCGATGCTGATTATATTTCTCTATCAGTTAAAGATCTGCTCAGCTGTGTTTCTGCTTGGTTTGAAACTATAGTTTGTTCTTTTGCTAACAGTTCATCAGCAGTGGTGTTGAGACGATCGACTATGTATATTATTTTCAACTTGACTTCGCTTGGTGGCTAATTGGCATTATTGTTCTGTAGTTCTGGCACTGTTTGCTGTTGCTGATTTTAAAGAAGTATGACTTTAGTGACTGCGTCTATTCTTTGCGTTCCCAGACTCTTTGGCACAGAGCAGCGAGGGTCTTTGTTGTTCATCCTCATCTTGCTTGAGCAACTCATCTGGGATGTTGTAAACGCCGGCCGGGTGACGATCCTTCCTTCAGAAGGCCTACCGCTCTATCGATCGACCTCTTCCTCTAGGACTGGTAGGTCTACATATTCACTAAAGTCTGGTTGTTTTGAAGGATTTTAAGGTCTGTCTTTAGCTGGACGTTGTAAAGGTCTTTGCACTATTTAGTCCATTGCTTTGGTACACCAGTGCTACCTTCTACAGTTTTGCTTAAAAAAAAAAAATTAATGATTTTCTCTCTTGGTTTATCCTTCCCCTGCATGGTGCGAGGTCTAGATGAACAAAATGCACACTAATTGCTTATTAATTCTTTCACGCTCGTCTATAAAGAATTGTCACTCCCATTTCTTCATCTATAAGTCCTGGCAATATTCATTGTACGTGTAGGTATATGTTTGCCTGACTGTGATGCCCGTCTCTGTCATATGGAATAATTATCTACTGCCCTTGTCTCCTGTAAAGGGCGTTGAGCTTACCTCCGTGTCGGTAAATTTACCCAATAAATCTTAATTAGTATTATATAATTATTATTATTAGTGGTGGTCGAAGATGCCGACCAAATTAGATTTTTAATTTCATATATCCAGCAGTTGGTAAAAGATAAAAACAGATTAAACTAAGTCAGAGTGAGCTGAGAATATATGTAAAATGTAATAAAAAAGATAAATAACATTTGTTTAACAATTTTGAAACATCTGAGTGTAAAAGTCGCGTTCTTGAAAAAAGTCGTCTGCACTGGTCAAACCTTGAAACCAAGGACGCATGCGCCCAGTTTTGCGCATGCGCACTTAGACGGAAACGGATAGTGAAATGTCGACCGAGATGGGACGAGTCTAAATTAAAAGGAATTCATGCATCTTGTACTAGCAGTAACCAGTTTTGGAGTCTAAAGCCTGGTACTGATTATGCTGAATTTATCATCTAGGGACTGGTACTTCCTCTTCCAAAGACTGGCATGTGTTCTTGAAGGCTGAAAATATTCGACAGTTCAGTCATCCTAATGATATTCACCGCATAAATTTGTTTATTATTTTGCTGTGAACGGTTTGCTGCCGACGCCAAATGATTCAGAATGGCAGATTTATCCGTTGACGTCGTAGACAGCGATGTTATCGAAATAATTTCTGCAGAGGAGTACGATTCGCAAAGAGTAAGTATTGCGTATTTGGTGATTAATGATACTTTCTTTCATTTAAGGATATGTCGAATCGCGATTAGGAGGGTAAAAGGGGTTCAGTACGACTGTGTCAGGTAGTATGTATGTACTGTGAATGTGCCAGTGTTAATAGATAAGCAGGCTTGAAACCCAACGTTTTGGTAAACCTTAAATGAACAGGAGTAAAGTTGTGGTCTGTGTTCGTTAATCTGATGTTTTCTAAATTTTTGACAATAGAAAAGAAAGTGATTAAAAAAAAACCTTGATTGGCAAGTGTTACAGAATTAGTCTTACATATGTAGAGTTTCCACGTTTTCCTATCGATGATTACAGCTATCAATAATTAAATAATAATAATTTATTTGCTTTCATCTTTAATCAGTTATTACTTTCAGGGGTACATGTCCTACCAACATATCTCATTTAAACTGAGAAACTGAGGTGTCGTAGATCGGGCATGAGACATTGAGAGGAATTAGACAGCATGATATTGTGTTACATTAGTGTGTCTGCACGTGACTGACATACTTATATGTACATGCAAGTATTATGAAAGCATGTTTAAAAAAGAAACAACAGAAACTTCCAAGAAAGTTGTAGTATAATTTTTCATTTCTTTGTAGCTAAAGGTTTTTTGTCCCTTCTGTACATCTCGTTTACCCAACATGCTTGCTATTATCAGGTGTAAAAAGAAGCCCTGGCACATTGAGTTAAGTGTCTGTTTGTTTGAAGGTGCACATGCACACATACATAACACAACATATATACATGCAAAACATACACACAGATTCATTCATTTAATAGCATAAAAGTTTGCTTTGAAAATTTGCTGTAGATTATTAGATTATCATTTATTACTGTGAACTTATTCAGAAGCAAAAAAAAGGGGGGGTGAAATAGTTAAGGAATGTGTGGAGGAGGATGCGTGTAGGGTGTAATTTCTTCATCATCCTATTTTCCAGGCAATCCAGTAACACATTGGTTAGCTTTTATGATCAATTAAGTGAGGATTGGCTGTTAAGGTTTAGACTTTATATTTGTCATGATGTTTTCTTTCACCATTTACAGGCCTGGCTGCCTTGCCCTGATATAAGCCTTACTGCCTGGTTTACTGTTAATCACCAATCCTTCCCTTCTTAGTTTTCCCAATATGAACCATTGCATGTCATAGTGCATCTTTTCTAATTCTCTCTTCTCCTTTTTATACACTTTGTTCTCCTTGTAACTGTACAAACATAGTGAAGCAGCTACTCTTCACGATGAGATGGTTGACATTAGTGTTAAAAATGATACAACGTTTTGCTTTTCTATACCGTTAAAACTCCCAATGGGTATTTTCTGTCCCTGTGACCTAGCACAACACACATATTTTCAGACTTATTATTTGCTTCAGATGTCTGTATTACTGTGGAAGCAGCCTTAATACCTACTTTAAACATTTTTAATAGTCATTTAGTTATGCATTAGTCAAAAGCTGCCAGATTTTAGTGAACATTTTTTTTGATTTCTTTCGAGTTTTATCTAGTTTACCATGGTTATATATTTGGTATTTTCTCATTCAAGAAGCTATGGTAATGATTGCACATAGTCATGTATATGTGCTGCATCTTCTACAAATATAGTAGTCTTATTTTGAGATTTAGTTTAGCAGCATGAACTTTGTCCATGGTTTAATTCTTAGTTGTGCAACTTTTTGTAAACTTGTAACTTTGCATTAATCTTCTTATTTCTTATATGTATGCCTTTGGCAATAGCTTTGGGTTCCCTAAACTTTGTAAAGCCTGGAGAGCCCAGTTCTATGCTGGCATCCTGCACTTCCTTTCCGTTATTACTATCACTATCAAGGCCATTATATCATTGTTACTGCTGACGGAGTGATGCATATATAAACATATAGTAATATACATGCCCATGCATGCACATACAATGCTGGTGGAGTTTTAAGTTGGTAAGGCAAGTCAATATTGAGAGAAAAAACCTAGGAGGGACATTAGGAATAGTGTTTTGGGTTGAGGTAAATCTGGAGTTGTTCAGAGTTGTGGCCCACAGAGATGGGAATTAGATTTTGCTATAGGGTGGTTCAGTAAGAGATCATATTCCTGGAAACTGAAGAATAAATATTAATAGGACAACACAGCAAACAAATGTTTTATTGTAAATGTAGATCTGTGTATGGAGACCTAAAAGTATTTTTTTTTAAGAACTTGCTACCAGAAATGAGTGCTATTGTCTCTATGTGACTAGTAGTGCTGATTTTCTCAGTGTACTATTTATGAAATAAGTGTGCTAGCAATTGACTAACTAAAAGCCTAGCTTCTTAAACTTCATCTAAAGATGTCGCTTTTTGAGTATGAGCATGTTGGTGGTGGGGGATGTGTGTGGGTAGATGGGGAGGGGGGTTGTCATTGTTCAGGTATGTATGGGTGTGAAGTGTATCAGAGAAGGAGGAATATGTTAGAATTCTTGCATTAGACACCATGATGGAAGACATTTAATGAATGAGAATATTATTTGGCTTCAGAGTAAAACAGTTTGTAACAACAGCTGTTTCTGTAGAATTTGCCTTGACATTTTATTACTAGTGTAAGGCCAATGCAAGTCTAGAGTTGAGCAAAAACAGAAATGTGTGCCATCTGTTTTTATTTCCTACATGATTTTGAGACTGAAGGAACATCACTGGAAGGAGATTTGTTTGGAGGGGTGGGAGGCAGCTCTAGGTTTTGTGGGTGTGGCTCTGTGGGAGGAGAAAAGCAAAGGCTGCACTGGAATGACAGCATCTTTGTTTATGTGAGGTTTAGGTTTAGTCTCCTGAGGTCAGATTTCTGGGTATTGTTGCCTTACTTTATGCCTTACTGGCAGTATCAAACAGCAGTTGCCTTTGCACTGTCTCCAGGGCTTTGCAGTGTACAACAGTTGTACCTTTCTTGAATAGTCTCCTTTGGACTGTATAGAAATGCACAATGGTGTCCAGACAAAACTTGACTTCGAGTCTAGCTTTTTTTAACAGTCTGCTCCTGGCCACAATTTTTTTCTTTTGGTTTAGTAGGGGAAGGTCTCTGCTAACCTTCAGTGAGTTGCGACCGGAAATTTCATAGTCATTGTCTTTTCTGTAACGGAAATAAGACTTTAAGTGTTGCTTGTAGATTCTCTTTGAGAGCTTTTGGCTTCATGGTCTTACAGTCTCATGCCACCCTTTCACTTTTTCTGTCTCTCTCACACACACACACATACACACACACATGCACTTGCATGCACACTTAACAACCTATATAATAAATATGCTTACACATAACATTTAGGTTTTTTATGGTAATAACTGTCAAGTTTTTTATGTTTAGTGGTACTGAATGATTAAACTACAGGAATACATTCATTTAGAAAAGTCTGAATTGTTATACCAGAGCTACAGATCATGAATGGCTTATCAGGACAGGCGCCATGGTTATTGCCAAAAAGCTGCCAGATGTGTGGAGCCTGCAGGGGTGGAGAAGGGGGCGTGGGAACAAGAAGCAACAAAGAAGGAAGGGATGAGTCAGGTCTACCTGGTCCTGCCTCTAGGTGCACAAAGGAGTACCCCTAGGTGTATACCCTAGACATCATAAGTACTAGGAACTGTAGATGATGAGCTGTGGTGATTTTTGTGGATGCTATCACAGAATGGTGCTGCATGCGATAGTTTTGTGAATGTAGCAGACAAGAAAAACAGTGGGCACAGTGAACTGAAAATTGCACTTTTCAAGTGCGCCTTGTGCTGGTTGGGTTTTGGATTGACCACACCTGGCAGACGCCATGAGAAAGCTGCTTGCCACTCAGATGATGTATGCCTGTGGTTTTGTAGAGCAGTCTTTTAACAGCTTTTTGATGGGGAAATCTGGTAAACACATTTTCCTGATCATTAATCTTTTGTGAAAATTTATCAGTCACATCACTTGAACAGTATCTTCGGACTATGTGTTGAGGGTAGGAGCTGTGCAAGCATTGGAATAGAGAAGACGCCTGCTAACTTACAGAAGTTAGAGCATTGCCAGAAATCATGTTCAAACGTCAGGGAGTTAGCCTTATCAACTTGTGAGCATGGAAGTGTTAAAATGGATTTAATTGAACATTTTCAGCAGATGGAACTGTGCTACTGTGTCATTTCATCAGCATAAATTTGCTGTATGTGCCATTGAATTACAATTTTAAGGTCCTGTATGAAGAAAAGTTTTCACAGGATTTCCTTGTGAACAACAAATTTGAGTTGTACATTTTACTGTGCACATTAACAGTGAAGGTAGTTTTCTATAATTGGAAGTTTGCATTTGTACAATTTCTATTTTTTGCAAAGTTGCCATCACATCTGCTAAAGATGTCAGTCTGTTAAGGGCAGCAAAACATAATGCCCTATGAAGTCCTTCTTAACTTATTCTGAAGGATTCAAGCAATTTTGGAACTTGCAGGTGACACAAATTGGTTTAAGATAGCAGCAAATGATACCATCAGCGTTTCAGTGATTGGATTTTAAAAAACTTTCATCAGTGTGAGTCGTCTTTTCAGTTCTTTATTATGTGACATCAATGTGTGACATGGAAACCTGAGAGCAGGATCGTCATTTTCTCATGCACTTCTGGGGAATTCCTCAAGTCTCAACATAAGATTGCAAAGTTGCACTGTCTAAAGAAGATGGCACTGAACATTCACACAAGCATGGGCATTTCCTGTTTTCCATTCAGCGAAAGTTCCTGTAATCTCAGCAGCATCACAGGGTCTGTGGAAAGTCTTGCCCTCGATCAGCTTGATTCTGCAGAACAGGAGTCCATCGTCTCAGATCTCATTCTTTCTTTAGAATCACTGTCTGTGAGTAACTGGAGGGTTGCAACTCGTATTTTTTTATTTCATACCATTTCAGAATTGTTCAGCTAGCTAAGTTCCTAGAATCAAAATCACAGTTACCTTAGGTATTAAACTTGCTAAAGTGAAGTAGTTTTGCATGATGGTCGAGAAGGAGCAATGTAGACTTATGCTGTAGAAGGGAATGTTTTGGTTGTGAGAGGTTAGGTGTTTTGGGGTTGGGGGAACACAAAGAGGTCAAGTTAACAGAGTTTCTGAGAACGCATGGCAGTGCATGTTATTTAAAAACAAGAATGTAAAATAAGAGAAGAAGAAAACTTGTTTGAAGTACCCTTAAATCCTAGTGCTATGTGCAGTTCTCCTACCTTGGCCCAGTTTCACCATTTACTATTCTGGTTACACTCCTGTGTGTGTGTGTGAGAGTAGGTGGGAGGGCAGGTGAGTAGGAAGGTGGCCTGGTGTCACCCTGAACTGACTGCACACAGTATTAGGGAACAAAAGAGAGTTAAGGATAGGACTTGGGTGCAGCAGTTTCTTTGCTTTGTTAATCACAGTAATCAGAGTCATCAACATGCCATCCACTGCAGACGTTCATTCCTAGGCAGGCAGGGTGTGTACAGGTAGGTTTCCTGTTGACAGGTTTCAGATGGATTATACTACAGTCACAGATCACATAATTTAAAGAAAAAAAATCAAAACAGTATCACATTAAGTGCATGTTTATTTAATCTAGAGGTTGAAAGACTTTAATAACCATTCACTAATAGCCAGGTAATTTGGATTTAGGTGGATATTTCTTTTCCTCTTTTTTTTTCTTACTCTCACATTGTCTTTAGTTTCCACATGAAACATGGGATTCTTTACTTTTGTTTTAACTGGTCAACCTCAACACAAGGACCTCCAGAGTCTGGAAGCCATTGCTCAAACCAGTCAACTATCCACTTTTTGTGTGTGTGTGTGCAGTGTTGTTGTTTTTTTGTTAGGGGTGGATGGAATAAGGACAGGCTTACCCAGCAACTTGAAATGGGTGAGATATTTTAAACCACTAATGCAGCTTTGACCTCAGGGGGGAAGGGCAAGTAAGAAGAGGTAAGTTTTACACAGGGGAGGTGGAGTGGGGTGAGAGAAATTAGTTTGAAATGTACAGTTAGTGCCCGTTTGTGAAACTGTATGATTTAACTTGTTATTTCTTGATGACACCCACCCTCACTTTACCTAAAAAAAAAAAAAGCTGTCTGACATGTAGTAGGATAGATCCCCAGTGATAAACTCATACTGGGGTGGCAAGGTGGAGAGGATAGCAGCTTTCAGGGGTATAGAGAAGAGCTGATTCGCCAAGAGAAATCAGTATTTCTATCCTAACAACCCTTCTGCCTTGGATCAGGAAGAGAGGGAGGTCGTAGGGGATGGTGATGTTGGAGGAAAGTGCTATCAAACTTTGTTTAGTTGTTCTGGCATGTAGGGGTGGTAATAAAGCTGGGAGTGAGAAGTTACCCCTCTCCCAGCACCCATTGGGGAGCCTCTCTCTACTCCCTTCCCCTTTATCTCCCATCCCTTCCTTTGCTTTAGTCTCTAGCCTGTTGGGGTTGTTTTTTTTTATACAAGACATAATTTCTCTCCTATGTAAAACACTTTACAGGAGATCAAAAATCCATAGTGCTGCAGTTGTTTTGTTTACTCCATGCAGATCAGCTTGACATCAATCAAGATTGACAAGACCCACCGCACTTCTACTAATTAGATTTTTTCCCATCATAAAAACCCCCAGTCACCATAACATTGGTTGGAGGATGGGGGAGAGAACAGAGAATGTTAACTGAGAGAAGGCAATACCAGTGCATGGGCGACCTGCCCTTATTGCTGTATTCCTTTCTACTCAAAGAGTTTATCTAGTGGCAGGATGACAGCTTCTGGCAAGGCACAGTAGTTTTGGCCAAGGGTTTTCAGTCTTAAGCAACCTTTACCACCTACCAAGGTCTTCAATCACACTGCTGCTGTCATCGACCTCATTCATGATCCTTCTGGCTGAACACTGTTAATCATACACAGACTGGCATAAAGTACATTCCCCATTGCCTTTTGTAACATTGATCCTTAGCCGTGGACCAATCAAACTGGTGCAGTTGCAGAGGTTTGCTGTCCTTTTTTCCCCAGCTGCTGAGGATTAGGCTTGGTAATACAGTCTAGCGAGTGTGACTCAGTTCTGGTGTTTTAAATGAAGAGCTCTTGTTCTTTGGTTCCTCCTTGCGTTTTCTGTATTTGATTTTATTCTTTGCTCAGTACGGTTGTTTATTCTATTATATGCTCATATGTTATGTGTTTGTTTTCGTGTCCCTCTTATTCTGCCCATGTTTCAGTCTTGTTCTTAAGCGCTAAGAGAATACTCGGGAGTGTGAGTGTGAGCTTTACAAATTTTGTATTTATTACTAAAAAAAGATCAGGAAATGTTTTTAGGCTAGTTGAGCAGTGGGGGTTGTCAACACAAGACTGACCTTACTCTGTGACACTGCTGGTAGAATAATCTTGTCTATGTCACAGCATGGTACTGTTGTTTGTTGTTTCCTATTTCACAACAGAGGACTGACATTTGTCCATAACACAACACGGCACTGTCGTTTGTCTGTGCCACATGAGATTGTTCTTTGTCTGTGCCAAACCAGCCACAGCATGTAACTATGGCACATGAGACTGTCACTTGCCCATTCCACAGTCTAGGCAGGGGTGGTCTTAGGCATGTGCACACTGTGCACCTGCACAGGACCGCCAAATTCCAGGGGCGGCCAAGCCAACATATATTGAATATAAAACAGAAAAAGAAACTAACAACACATCTGACGGAAATGTGGCCAAAACCACAATGTTTTTTGTTAACTAGTCCGTTGCATTTAATAATAATACTATTATTGCTAGAGTCAGAGCAGTAAGCTATATGTACTATTATAGCGTTCTACCGTAATGATAATATCATGTGCCGCCACTTGGTTTCATTGACATTGGTGGGCGAAGGGGCCACCAATTCTTTGCCATGTTGCCATGAACCTACAGCTGCCCCTAGTCTACTGCTTGATCCAGACCACAATATAGTGTTAACTTTTCCTACTACTTTATTAGATAGTCTGTGGTTCCACATATGGGATTTTTATCATACTTGGGTGATGCAGACAACTTTGTCTTGATACAGTGTGGGATAGTCCTTTATTGTGTTATAAGGAACTGTCCTTTGTCATGTCTTAGCGTGGGAAAGTCTTCTGTATCCTTTGTCAGGTCTAAATGTGAGACAGTCCGCTGTACATGCCACATAGAGACTCCCAAGCTTTGTAGCTGGTCATAGGAGGTGGATGCGTGTGTGTATCCTCTCTGTTTGCCCTCTGTTAGCCTACCCGCCACTCCTGCCTTGGGAAGGTTGACAGAGAGCCCTCTCACAGCAAAACACCATCCTTACTCAATCACACACTAAAGAAACAAAAGTGTTGGGGGTGCAAAGGGAGATCAAGTGCTGTGCACAGGTGTTTTGTCAGGTAGAAAATGCTCCAGCGCTGGAGGCAGGACATAAAGAGCAGGAGGCTTTATGGCTGGCTTTTAAGTAGTAATTTCTTGTTAGGACATTGAGAAGGGTCAAACCTCCTGAAGTGGGCCTCAGGACTACCTGGGACTGACTTGGGCAGTGTGGCAGATGTATGGTCACTTAGATTGCCTGATAGTTAAACTGGCTCATCAGTTCTTCATCATTCCTACTTTTATCACAACAGTGCTGTGGAAGCACAGGTTGAGCTGACTGTGCAGCACTATCACCCTTCTGCAAAAGGAGACAGACTATCGGTGCTGCCCTCAAAGACCTCTTTCAGTACTGTCATCGTCATGCTACAGTGACGTCTACCTGAGAATGCCTTCTTTATTGTTACATCCATTTGCCTTGGATTTCAGCTGGATAAAACTCCAAGAACAGAGAAGTAAACAGCTATGAAATCACTGGATTCATCAATTATTTTTTATTTAGTGTGCTTGTAGTTGCACAGACAGTAATACCTGCAAAGAAGGGAAAGTATTTTTCTTGTTATATTTTTTCCTTCTTAATTTAGTCTGGCCAACTCATGTGTAGAAATGCACATATAAGTGTATCTAGGTGCTTTTGTGCTGTGACATTTTGAAGCATTTTAAGTCATGTATTCAAGGCTATTCAACCTGTGGGAGTTCATCTTGAATAAATTAAGGATTGACAATGTGACACTGTACCTGTGTCTGTTGTTGGACACAGATTTTCTGAAACCCAACAACCATGGGTGAGTGACGGTGTGCATTGAAAGGGACACTTCATGCTAGAATGCTTGATGTTAGGTTTTGTCAATGCAAGTTGGTACACAGACCTACTAACAGGGTCTTCAGAAGTGCTAGAGTATTTTGAATTATGAACAGGCTTCATGAAGCAAATGCACTCTAAAGGTCCGTTAATGTACTACAAGTTTGTGATTTTATGTATCTTCACAGAGGATAAAGAGAATCAGTGAATAAGAGATGGCAGCACTCGGTTTCAAATCTTGAGGTATTTTCAGAAGATTGTGGAAAATTTCTGAAATGTGACAAGGAAAACCTTTGTTCATGCAAAGGTTCATTATTATATTTCTCTCTTTTTTTTCTTGTCCTCACCTCATGATATTAATATTTTAGAGAGTACAAGTAAAAGTAGATTTTTTTCCCTGGGAAACCATTCTAGTTTTGTTTTTGATAGCATTGTCTTAAAAGTTCAGAGAGAAATGTTTCTAAAACAGGGAGACAGACAAGTCAATATTTTAAAATATTCGTAAAATAGACTGAGATGCTGATGCATAATCTTGAAACAGCAAAATGTATTTTACAGTCTTTGGAGAAAATTATGCGAGCTGCTTTATGATTGTGATTTTAATGGTATTTTTGTTGTGAGTCATCATTAAAGAAAATCAGGGGAATGTGGCAGAAGGATAGAATAAACAGTTCTTCAAGTGACAGTCTGTCAGATGACTCCTTGGAAACCATGCATCTTCTCAGCAGCTCACTTCTAGATCAGACACTCTCAGATTCTGTCTTTATCAGGAGTGACACCAGTGAAGCTGATAGCCTTGATTTTAGTGATGACCTGGAACCTGTCATGTTAAGTTTGAATTGCAACAATGACAAGCTCTTTGGTAACAGTCTTCATGAAATGAGAACACAATTGAAAGAACACAAAAATGAGGACAGCAAAGGAGACAAGCAGTTTTCCAGTAAAAGGTCTTCAGTACTATCCAGATACCCCAGAAACTTTTGCTGGGGTGAATATCATGCTTCGGATGCTGGAATTCATTCGGCACTGTTTGTGTCACGAAATATATGGACAGTTGGATCGATAACATCAGACAGTTCTGCAGCATCCCCACCTCATAGCGAGCAAGAGGAGGCACACCATCTCCCCAACAATGAGAATAGCGTGGATTTACTTGGAGGTGATGCTAGTTTTCTTGATGTTCACCAACATGTAGATGATAGCCAGGGAGCATTTAAGAAGTGTTTATCTGCACCCCAGAGGGTAACTGATACTGTAAAGAATTTCACTTTACCAAAATTACACCAACTGGAAAACCAGGAAATGCTGCATGGCAGAAAAGTGACTCAACACATGCATTACAAATGTAAACAGCTGTTGGACCCAGACTGGGTTGAAGGTTCTCACCTTGACCTGCATGAGGCAGAGGAAAGAGTATGGTGGGTGCCTAGTCTGGCTTTCAGCACCAGGCAACTGATTCCAAACTTTGGATCAGTCTCCTCAGAAAATAGTGCACAAGACCCTGTTGCCTTCAAGAAAGGGCCTGCAGAGATGAAGGTCACTGGTGAAGGATTGCTGACATCAAAATTTCTCTCACTCAGTGTTTGTTATGTGAGTTCAGTAAATTTGTTTGCTTTAGCATTGAAGAAGGCTTTCTGCTTGGAGCCGTATCAGGTTACTATAGCCAGTAGAATCAAAACTTTTTTTTCAAGTAGGCCTTAGGTGGAAGTTAAAAGGTTATTAAAGTAGGCAAGCAGATTTTTTTAAAATGTTAATTTATCACAGCAATATACAAAAATCCATGCAAATTCACTTGAAGACTTTTTATGTGTTTGTTTCTAGAGTTTTTTAACTTTATCTTTACCCCTCCCTCCTCCACTTTTTATCAACTCATCTAAATGTTAATTCATTATCCGGATATCTAGTCAAGATATGTCACTTCTAGTATGGGGACCCTGTATTCACAATTAAGATTCAATAGTTGGTGATGGTAGTTTAACAGTTTACCAGAATTGCAAAAAGGGCTGTAGAGTTACACAGGTGTGTTGAAAATGTCAAGCAAAGGTCACAGCAACTATGCGTCCAGGACAGTTTTATAGCCTGCTACAGTCCAATATCTCTATCAGTAAGGTGACAGAGAGAGGAGGAGAAAGAAAGATGAAATTCTCACCTTCCACCTTTGCGCATGTGTGTTGTGTCTAAGAGAATAAAAAAATTGATTCTCACTTCTTGTATTACCTGTTTAGCTCATATCCAGCTTTCATGGAAATTGCCTTAAGCCACTGTTCTCACTACTTTAATCACAGGACACGAGAATCATAAATGTAAAGACTGCTGGGTAACATGGGGAAATCAAAGGCAAGCATCTTGTCTCCATAGCTTAATATCACATGCATTGCTTCATCCCTGGGGGCTACAGTGATAAAGATGCCTTTTGTTAAAGTAACAAAAAGCAATATCAGCAGGGTCTAGACAGTTCTTCATAACTATAGAAAAAAGAGCTTGCCCTTAATTTTCCCATTTGCTGTTATCTGTTGTATTGTTGTATTATCTTAGCATGAGATTGTCTTATTCTCAGACACATATGTGTTTAGCTATAGTCTACATGGAAAGGTGGGTAGGTCAGCCATATATCACAATGTTAGATGCAAGCAGACTAAGGATCTAAGGAAGGATTAACAAATGGACAAATAACTGCTGGCTCTTGTTGGATTTCCATGTTGCTTTTAATCTGAACATGTATGCCTTGGCATCATCTCTGTTTGGCAGAGATGTTTAACTGCTTGTACAAATTGAAGCATAAAAAGGGGTTAATGGGACAGTTGGCAGAAGGTGGAGGTAACACACTAGCTATGGAAAGGTTGAAAATGTTATTGGAGGCACTGTTGACTCATCAGTTTCTAACAAGCATCTGTTTGAGTGAGGAAAGATTATAATTCACAAGGTGGCACTTAAGATAAGCATTCTTTAGAAGGAAATGGAGGTAATCTTACATTGGTGGTGTAAACCTTGGACTGCTGCCAATGCTCATTATACCATATATCTTTACCAAGACTAAATTGCATCCAACAGATGCACAGGTTATCATAAGAAGCAAGTATATCACACCATGTGTGTTCAGGGAGTACATTACTTTGTCATATCAAAGCCCAGTAAGACTAAACCACCACCCTATAATCTTTAGGAATGCCATTTCGCACAGAGACTAGTACAATGTGAGACACAACAGGTATACCTTAAAGTAATGGAAGATGGTATCAACAAGCCATGTGGCAAAGAATGTCTTTGAAGTAACTCAAGATCATTACCAGACAGCTTTGTATAGCAAAAATACGTAGGTGATACACTTCGTTAACATCTCACCCTCTCACACACTTTCTTCTTTCTTATGTTTTTACACAGACTTTCGCTGTCTCACACATTTTCTCTCTCTCATGCACATTCTGAATCAAGTGCCATTCTCCGACATTTTAAATAAACAGGTGTGAGAAATCTATATGCATATAGGTATTGTAGATATTATCTCATGCAGTTTGTAGTATACTTTTCACAATCTGTTAAACTGATTAAAGCATTTAGAAATGCAGATTTTTTTAGATAATTTTTTTGTTAACCTGTAGCTTATGGGTAAACATATAATTGGGGGAACATTTTTTGTTGCAGGCCAAACTGCGAGCATCAATTTCATGGATTTTGACCAAGGCTTATGGAAGCAACATACCAGAAAATATCAAAGATCCCTTCTATGAAAATGCAATGGTATGTCTTTAAACAAAAATATATAAATAAAGAAAAAAAATTCAAAACTGTTTTTTTTTTTTTTAAAGTACATGGTGATGTGAATGTAAAATATTGACAAAAAGTCTGCAGTTTTCTGTGGGTTTCAGTCTACAGGGTTTTTTGTATCAGTTAACATCTGAAATATTTAA
>SRHC01001844.1:93286-145284 GCA_004794325.1 Pomacea maculata | reverse complement strand
AGAGATGTCATTAAACGATCCTTGATTGCTTGGCAAGATGATCAGGACCTAAAACAGAGGTATTTTGAATTCTTCTCTCCTTTTCTTATATACCAGTCATTTTGTGCAGATTTAGATTCATATCTTAATTTTATCCCAAACATCAGAATCTTATGCCTGTAGTCAGAAAGCCAGATTGGGGTTTTTAAGGGAGCAAAGGGGATTACATTGGAGATGCTGGTTTTGTTTGGGGGTTTCTTTTTTTTTTTTTTTTTTGTTTTGTTTTTCTTTAACTTTTCCTTTCATCTAGGTCATACATTTCTGGAGTTTGTTATCGGTTGATGTAGACATTGTGTAGTGTTTGATTAATAGCAATGGTAATGAAAGAAATTTAATGTGACTACCATAGTGTCTCTGGATGATGCATCATTTATTCATACTCAGGTTGAGTCTTTTTCATCATCTATACTATCATACTATCCTCCCCTTTTGTTGATTTTTTTCCCCCTTTCTTGTGTTTGTCATGAGTAATTTTCGTATGATTTTGGATGACTGAGAATGCCTGACTGTATTTGGCACAGGTCAAGTCAAGGTAGCAATCTATTAGGAAATGTCTCCATGGATTGGGAAGATACAGCTGTAGAGACTGATGTTGACCCTGTTTCCAGTGTAGAGTTGGCACAGTTTGAAACCACAGGTAGGCGCCAGGTGTCCAGGCCCAACCTTATGGACCCCAGCCATCCTGAGTTCATGGAGCTCACCAGTGTTGCTTCCTGTTACAGTACCAGTCCTTCTGCTCGTTCTGCGGATAAGCATGAACCTCTAATGCCAGCCAAGCTTCGGCCTGCAAAAGAAAAAATTTCAAACCACACTAAAGCCGAGGAGAGAGGAGACCACACACCTAGAAAAAAGATGGTGTCACCAACAAAGATCATGAAAGGCAAAACTTCACCAACTGGAAGCTTGCCTCAGGTGACAACTCCTCCATCATGCACAGATACTATTTCTCAGCATTCCAGTGGATCATCGATGGATGAAACAGTAGTTACCCCTCTTGCATCAGCAGACCTGTTAACACCTCGCAGCTCAGACGGTGTAACTACTGACTCTGATTCGTCAGCACAACAGCTTCAGTCCAAAACACCTACAAGAACAGGGTACGAAGCATTCACCATCCCACCTGCCCCCTCCACAGAAATTCCTTCTTATGCTCACCAGCGTCCAGTTTTTACCAAAGTGGTCGAGCCCACTGCCACCAGTTACACTTTAGAGAGCACCGTGTATGACTCTCAGAGTGCTAGAGAGGCTGGTCTTCCTGTCATTGGGCACAGTCTGTCAGAAATGGCTCCAGACAGCGATGTTGTGCTGCAGCGCTACAGGACCTCGCGAGAAGGAAGCGTGACTAGCAGCCGGAGCTCTGGCGATTTCTCAGACCATGAGTCGCACAAGATACATCAAGACCACAAGACCAGAGAGTCCCTCAAGCACTCTTCTTGTGATCCCCATAGGCTACAACAACAGGTGCCACAGACTTCCTCACATTCCTCTAGCCTTCTTCCATCTTCCCTTGTTGATCTGGCATCATCACCTCTCAAACAGAGCCAAATAATTACAGATCACTTGCCAAAGCCAGGGGAAACACCAGAGATGCAGAAAAAGCCAGGTATGCAATGAGGAGTGATCAAATCTCTCATGGGGAGAAAATGTGTAGAAATGCGGAGAAAGAGATGGGTTTTTACCTAAAAGACACACACACACATTCTTTCTCTTTCTCTCTCTCTGCAAATGCACACACTCTCTCTGCAAATGTACAAATGCACACAAGAGGAACATCAACATAAAGCGCAAAAAACAGACAATGTACAAGCTTTCATATTGATGGAGGTTACAAAAAAAAAATCAATATTTACAGTCTGTTTTTAACTGCATGTTGTGGAATTTTTTGCTTCTTAGAGAAGGGGCAGCATAAAAGCATTTTCTGCTAATTTGTTTTCACCAAGATTATCTGAAACATTACTTGCATATTTACATGTGACGTGTGTTTTCTCCATCCCCTCAATTTTCAGTTCATTGTGAATTCCAATGAAATATTTTAAGTTAATTTATTTCAATTCTGTAGCAAAATAAGTAGATTGTTTTTTTTTGTTTGTTTCTTTTTTTTAATTTTCCAGGCACGACCAGCTTTGCTGAGATTCGACGCTTGAAAGCTCTTGGGAGTGTGGACAATTCTGGTGTAGTATACATGCAACATGGACAAGAAGCTGCTGGTGCAGGCAGTGAGCCTCATCCTTCAACACCGAAGACAGGGTCTGGCCAAAAATCTGAGGGTGTCAAAAAAGCTACTTTTGCCCGACTGCCCAATGAGACAACATGGCAGCAGAGTGCTCTCAGAAGTATGGCTCAGGCTTCAGCATCTTCAGGCAGATCTGATGCATCAGCCAATGGAGGAGAAATTGAGCGACCACCCATTTCAGAACTTTCTCAGCTTCGGATGAAGCTGGAAGAGAAGAGGCGAGAGATTGAGCGAAAAAAGCAGAGACAGGAAGTGCAGACTGCAAAAATAAGGCAAAGGCTGGGAAAGGCAGCATTTATGCGGGTCATATCCAAGCACGATGAGCCAGGCAGTGACTCTGTAGGCCTGGAGCAGACAACCATAGGACAGCTAGCTACAGGACGTCCAAGTGTACGCCAGCCAACCATATCGCCGTTAGCAACTACAGACACCACTGATGGCATACCTGCTTCCACCCCCAGGCTTACTCAGGCTCTGCTTCAGGAGCGTTTAGGACAAGTAGTTGATTCTCAAGGTGATGCACCACGTCCTACCTCCCTAACAACAGTCATGTCTGGGTCTGCTTCATCTTCAGCATCAACCTCTGCCACTGAATCACCCTCTGACAGACCAGGTCGTCAGTTTTCAAGAGAAGGGATCCAGCAGACCATCGACGGGGTGCGAAGGCGCTGGTTTCATGGGAGTGACCCTGAAGGAGAGTTGATACATTCTCGGACTCTTTCCGATGAGGAGATTTCTACTCCGTTGAATGATATTTTCCAGGGAGATATGGTTCGTAGCTCTCCCCCTTCCATCGCAGCTGTCATGTTTGGAACAACAAATAAGGGACCATCAGGCTTGCTGCAGGATGCAGGACAATCTACCATAGATGCTTATCAGCATTCAAGAGAGTCGAGTCAATCACCAAAGCAGACACCCGAACGTCGAGACTCTGCTGCCAGAACAGAACAGGAGCCATATGACGAGTCCTTGAATCGATTGAACCGAAGCTTAACAGAGCTGCAAGGGGAGATCAAGCGGCTCACACTGCAACAAGCACAGTTCCAGTCCACGCAATCCCCTCAAGAGTCTGGGCCAAATGATCTGAATTTCTCCTTGCCTCAGCAGCAGCACCTGCAGCAGGAGAAAACAGTTCGTGTTCATCCCACCAGACAGTTGTCTCAACCCACCGACTCATCTCTAAACCATTCTGCTTCTCCTGCCTTCATGCCAGCCTATGAACCATCTCCAGGTCTGCCTCCTTTTTCTGCTGCAGTCACAAGTGGCCAACCACAAGATTCTCAAACAGCTTCCTTCACTGAGGAGGACTCAGCAGGAAATGGGTTTTTTGTGTCATTCTCAGAAGACTCCACTCCAAGGCGACCAAAGCCAAAGTTAGGAAAAGACAAAGACAGTGCAAAAAGAGACCAGAGTGACCTCCCTTTGTTGGCAGCGGATGGTGGCAGGAGCATGACTCCTATTGCCATCACTCGCATGGCATCAGATGGAGACATGGGAAGCAGCCTCTCTGGATCCCACCATTCCTTGCAGTCAGGCTCGGACGAGAGCTCTAATGGTGTGGGCTTCATTATCAGCCAGGATCCACCACAGGCAGACCTGGTAATACTGTTAAATGTTTTGCAACATGGATGCATCATAAACCTTTCTTCCCATATTCAATAAATATTTAGCAATTTAGCAGAGTTCAAAAGTTTGGCTTTTTTTTTTAAACAGAAACAGTTGTTATCCAAGAAGAAATACAATAATAATTCACATTAAAGAACATCTTAAACATTAAAAGAGAAATGAATTGGTCCAAAATCATCTATCACAAAGAGTTTAAAACAAAAATGGCTCATGAAGCATGAAATTTAGCAAAAACTTTTTTCACACTATTAACAAATTGAACATTTAAAATATTTTATTAGAAACGGGTGTACAACTAAAATTCTAAAATCGCTTACCTTCATGATATTTTACAATGTGTGAGGCTCTACCATTAAACATCATGTCCAACGGAGTAAATTGCTTACAACATTTAAATAAAAGAAAACATACAATGAATAAGATGCTTTAAATAACAGTTACTAGGCACAGTCATGGAAAAATAATATTTAAAGGTTACTTAATTTTCCTTTAATTTTGTTTCTATACAAACTGCTGCATTCTCGCAGCATGACTATCCCATACAATTTTATGTGGAGCAGCTGTATAATGAGCTTTGGACAGTAGGTTACAGCTGAAAGATACAGTGGCAGGTTTTATTTTATATATGTATATTTTTTTTACACTATCAAAAATAAACAATAACATGCATGATATTGCTTGTAGGTGTAGGACTGTAATGACTACGCCCTTGACCTGATCTATCATTTGAGTTTCTTGCTGTCTCTTCCCTCCCATCACCATCCTCTGCACCCCATCCCAGGCCAGTCACCAGATTGCCCCTGCCTGTTGAAATCAAGAGATTATCGGAACATTTTTCATTCCCTGCAAGCTTGGACAGTTACCCTGAAACTCTTTACTTTAGTTTGAGACTGTAGTTATGCTGCAATATTTGTCCCAGGAAGATGAACTAGTTCACAGTCCAGATATGTGCATAGACATTAGTTATAGGGATTAGTCTGGTACTCAAGCTTGCTGTGTGCAGACCAAGGATCAAGAAATGCAGCGCAAGAAAGAGCGGTTGATACAGCAGCAGCTTCGCCGCAAGGAGCAACAAGAACAGAAAAGACAAGAGAAGGAGACAGAGATGGCCCGCAAGCTGGAGCAGAAAATGTAAGCTACCTCAGATGGATAAAGCAGTTTATTGTTTTCTTACAATGTCACATGTGTTTAAAGAAATGTCGCCCAGAAATTTGTACTTAAAATTTGATGGCTTATGAATTTTGAAGTAATGAAACAGAAGTTTTAAACAAAATCCTGGAATATAATTTTAGATATAGGAATGATATGTGCTTCATGATCCCTGCAGGCATTTTTCTAAATAACTAAATGTATGTCAGTGTTTTTAGATATATATATTATACAAGGCAGGTTTGTATTACAGGAGGCAATGTACTTGGTGGTCTACCCTGTACTATATAGAAGACACCTATTAATATTCAGATTTTCACCTTTAAAATCTCAACATTGTTTTTCACAGGTTGAAAGAGGAGGAACAAGAACGAAAGAAGGCTGAAGAGAAAGCACGGAGAGAAGCTATTTTCCAGCAGTATTTGCAGAAGAAGCTGGAAAAAGAGGATGAGAAATCGCCATTACCAACGTCTGCCCCAGTCCCAAGGCGGGAGCAGCCGAAACGTGCTCAGACCCGTCCTGTTTCCATGTTTGCCAAGCCTCGGCCAGTCCCTGCAGACCTAAATGACGGCATCACCCAGGTTGGCATATCTCACCACTCACAGGAGGATATTCCCACAGAACCTAGCCCTCCCAGCTCAACAGGTATGCAGGTCTGCTTTTTTTTAAGCAGACATTTCCTGCATTTTATCTTTTAGTCATCTTCTTTGAGCAAGGCTTAAAATTATTTTTTTCCTATGTAAGATAATGAAATATTGACATTCTGGATCCTAGTTTATTGTATAATAATATTGTAGAGCAACAGTAAACTTAGGTCTGTATCTTGTCATATTTTTTTTACATGTAGTCCCACTACTAGTTCACATCGTAAGGGATGTGCACCATAGAAACCTATGGAGAAAGTTGAATGCAGACAAGCTTGCATGTGTGTGCCTTGCATCTGCTTTGGCACTGTTGTAAACCTGACTTAGCCTTTCTGTTTGTGTGACAGGTGAAGAGTGTGTTTGACAATGAGTAAACTCTAGACTCTAAGCACTTTCTAGTGGAACACAGAATGAAAAAATTATTTTTAAAGCAGAAAGGAAAACGTACAATGAAAAAAATCAAAGTGCAGGAAAGCAGTCATTGATTAGTGGTGATAGCAGGGCTTCTGCTTAGGCAAAAAATTGCGTACAGTACGCATTAAAAGTTCGGAGGACCCCTTCAATTTTCGTCAATGGGGTCCCCTTCAAATTTGGGCAAAGAACAGGGACCCCTTAAAAATCTGAAGAAGGGGTCCCTGGGACCCCAAAGAATTTAGCCTTAGCAGAAGCCCTGGTGATAGTATCCACCTCCTTCAAGAAGGTCAGGAATATTATTGTACATATACTCAATTAAGTAAGACATTTTATAAGATAATAGAAAAACACAGGTTTTGATCAGTTGGGTAGTTTTACAAGTGATAAGAAGATCAAAAAGGGTCTGCATTCTTGTTGTATCCAACAAAACTTTTTAAACAGTTCTTAAAATAATGTAGGAAATGTAGCATGAAAGTAGCAGGAAAAATTGTTGATGTGCCTTCTTCTTTGCAGTGCGATCAGCTGTTTTTATGCAATGTGAGTCCCACCTGCATACAGTTAATCTTTGTCTCAATATTTTCAGTACCAGTAGCTCAGTATATACCCAGTTTTGTGACAGTTAATCCCAGTGCCTAACAAATGTTACTTGTGACAGTTCAGTCACAGTGCCTGACAAATGTTACTTGGATAGCATGTTTTTGCCTTCTTGTATTATACCTTGTCAGTTTACCTGCATGTTAAAAGTTTGCATAAAGTTAATGGCACACTTCTGCATGCTACTAAATGTCAATTTTTTTTAGTGAAATCTAGACATTGCATAATGATCATAATCCAGTCTAGGGCTTGAGTGAATTTCTGTGTATCTCAGTTAGCTTTTTATTTTTCAATCAACATGAATATTCAAAGAAACAACAAAATAATAATAATGCATTTACTTTTTGGTTGAGCAAGAAGCTCTGAACTATAAAGAGCTCAACTGGTATCAAACAAAGAGGATTGAAGCCATGTTAAATTAAATCACACCAGCACTACTTAACAGATCAACTCCCATGCATGTGCTTGCATTATATGAGAGTGTGTGTAAGGGTACTTACTAGACTCGGATGCAATATAAAAATTATTACTTCCACCAGATTGCTATTTGTAAATCTGAAAACTGCTTGGGGCTTGCATGTTATAGGAACTTTCCATGCCCTATCTGATGGCTGTGGTTTTCATCTAGGTTGGGATTTTACGCATGGAGAAGGAAAGAGCACATTGCTTAACCCCTAGCTGCTGTTGGTTTATGGTAGATTTACATTTTATTGGACTGCAGGCCTTGTTAGATGACTAAGGAGTCCTAGACAAGCTGTCACACCCATTCCAGACATTCTGACATTATTTCACACACACACACACCCCCAGATGTACAAGCACATTGCATATTATCTCCTTTTTTCATCTTTTGTATGTTTTTTTCCTCTTTATAAATGTTTGCTGTTTAGAATCAGGTGAACTGTTGGTATTTATTGTCAGTCTTGAGAATTATTTGCATGATAAAATGTTTATGTTGTCAAGTGTTTTTTCTTTTTTCTAATTCACCCCTTGTTACAGTATGCTTTGAATGTGTGCTTCAGACTATGTCCACAATGTTTTCTCCTTAAGTTCAGAGTATATTCTGGCAGCCATAATTTTGACAAGAAAGTCTTCAAATGGCAGCCACAAACCTCTACAGACTTGAGTTATACATTTATTTCTATTCAGTAGTTGTGTTGAAAGAAAAGACAGTCTGCTTGCTGTTTTGTGCGCCACAAGATTTTACTACAGCTTTTGCTCTGATTTTGCTGTACATTGCTTTCCGAGCATTGTGCTTGTACTTAACATGTCATTCTCCTCACCACAGACAGCGAGGACACAGGTAACATTTTTTAGCTACTGAATTCAGGTAGCCGACCCTTGTTTTTTTTATATTTTTGTCAGCCAATTTGTGCATCTTGTTTAGTATAAAATCTCTGATTGATAAGTCTTAGCAGTATTTAGTTCTCTAGTAGAAGTCATCAGACAGAGAGCACGTTTGCTACTGTAGGGCTTCTTACACAAGATGTTGACTTACAGTACAGATAAATTGAACTTGTGGCTAACAAGACGGTGATTACATGATAGTCTTTTCTCTCTTTAGATAGAAAGGCACACTACCCATGCTGACCATAACCTAAATTGATCTGTCTTGTGCTTGTTTTGACTGTTGCACAAGATGTTACTTTCTAATACTTAATCTCCTTCCTAACTTAATGTCCTTTAACCCTGATACACTGGTGTCAACAATTTTGTTTCCTTATGCGTATTCTATTATTTTTATTCCCTTTTATTTGAGCATTAAAACGATATAGTGGAATTGATATGGTGTTAAAAATAGTGAATATTCTGGATACTGGCATTCCAACCTCATGTTCTTTCAAACAAACATAAATTGAACATCCTGAGAGGCATTGGGAAGTATGTTCTGCAGGAACTGCTATCATATGCTCCTTTTGAGGGTAATTTCATTTAGAAACGTTTGCTGCACTGGGTGGTGTGCCTTTTGCTGTTTAGTGTTAGCTGACGCAGTGGTTGATCGGTTTGCGGCTGTTTTATTCTTTTGTTTTTTGGTTGCCTCATTTTCTCCTTGCTTGATTTCAGCCTCTTACTCTCCCTTCCGCTTAAACCCGAAATCTAGAGGGAATATGCGGAAAGCAGGTTTGTACTAAATTAACACTTTGCTTCTTCTTTTTTGCCATTCATGTCACATGGTCGTCGTCACGCAGTCAGCTCATTGTCCAATCATCACTGCTTGTAGTTTAGGGGTCATTGGGTTTGAAGGATGTTACAGGTTTGAGCAGAGAGTACACATAACAAACCCAGAAAATGCCATCTGCCACCTCATGCACAAGAGTTCCCCTTACAGGTGTGCACAGCAGAAGATATTTATTATGAAAGAGTAGGAAGTGGAGGAACATGAGCTTAGGTTTCAGTGTTTTGCACATTACGTTTACCTTGTTTAATCTTCAATTTCTAGCTTATTGATGAGGATCTCCACCATTTTTTTCACTATATTGTTGAAGGCAGACTTAACCTACTTTTTGCCGGATAATCAAAAACAAAAATCTGAATAACTTGAAGATTGTTGAATGTTTGTGCTAAATTGCATGTCAGAGTAGCTCTGCATGTAACTAATGAGGCTGGAAATAATAGTATGACAGTTTCTTGCCTTTTTAGGTTAACAGATCTTTGATGATAGTTAATCCCCACACTACTTATGAATATATGATTGCATTGCATCATGACTTTGAAATAAGCATGCCAGTTTGACAGGGGACAGTTATTATTCCCAATTAATCCTGTCATTTGCATCGTGGCATGGTCTTTTCATAGAAGTCTTGAAACCTCTTTGGGTACACTTGTGCCTTGCCCATTGTTTTGTTGAAGTAAGTTGGGGAGCTGAACTGATGCATCATTGCAGGTGTAATATGTCAGAAATTGTGATTGATGGGTATGTGTGCTAACCTCATATTATTTCAGTCTCCTGCAACACCTTGACACAGAATGGTGGGCAGGGAGCAGCCACATACCGGAGACCACCTTCGCCAGGTGAGTTTCTCTGTTAAAGTTATGTAGGTACTTGCCTTTATTGCTGATCTTGTTGTTTCTTTGAGGGCAGCATTAGCATTATAGTTAAGACTTTTGCTGCAATCTGGGAGGATTATAAGAGAACTAAACAGGTATGTCATCCGTGTTATCAACACACACAAAAATTGTATTACTATATATATACACACACACATATTTGGTAACATTTTATCATTGTAAAGTTCTTATGAATGCATTAGAAAGCAGGAAATTTTTAATCAACTGCAGTAGTTCATACATGCACATGTGCTCACTCATTCAAACATATGTACACATCCTTGCATTCAAGCATATGTGTTCACACATGCACACTCTTTCTCATGCTCTTGCAGATCATCATTGTTATAAGTACTGTATTATAAAACCTCCCAGTGTGCTTTTTTGTGTCCGTGCATTATTTGCATCTTGCATATATTCCTAACTCCGCATATTGTGTGTCTTTCATATAATTTTATGTATAGACTGGCCACTGGGGTGTGTGTTTTTTCATGTGGTTGTTCACTTGTCACCACTGCACACACAGGATCAAAGGCGCTCATCTGAGCACACTTAATTCTCTCTGGATGTGGCAACTATTCATGGAGCTGGCTCTCATGGGTTATTTTTTTTTTCTAGATCTGGAGAAAACATTTTGCAGTTGAATAAGCCTACTCATTTGAAAATAATTTTGTGTTCGAAGGAGCGAACAACTTATTCTATTCATAATAATTATTGCCATAGTCTGAATACTTAATCTGCAGAACTTTCAATCCATTCCAGTTTTCAAAACTACGTCTGTTCTTTGTTGATATGTGCCATTTGTGTTTCACCTTTCTCATTACTCATACCTCCTGTATGCTCCACATAAAAAATAATGAAGACATAACAAATGTTTTGGCATGGTGTGGCTACAAGTGTGTTGTGCTATCTTGCGTGCATGCCTGCAGACCTCGCACGCCTTAAGCGGGGCTCAGGACCACGCAGCTGTGACAGCAGCAGCGAGACAGGCTCACACTCAGGCTCCAATGCTTCGGAATACTCAGGTAGTCTCGGTATCCACCAGGGTTGCTGCCTTTCACTGTAGTTTGTTTGTGCTTCCTTAAACACCTATTTTTTCCCCTTGTTTCTTTTAATTGATCTTCAGGTAAGTAAGCATATCTTTGTGTCTTCATACTTTTTTCTTCTTCTTGCTGCTATTGAAGCCATCAACCCTGTTTCAGTGTAAATTAATAAAAAGTTTGGAACACTAGTATTTTTGTAGCACCAATGGTCAAGCTGTTGTTACAGACATGCTGACTGTGCCAGGTTATGTACAGAATTGGAAGGCTTCACAATTTGTAATGTGCATTTCGAAAAAACAGATGACAAAGGTGGTTTTAAATTATTAATCTGCTTGCATTTCAATGTATTATGTCTAATTGTAAATTGTGCAAACTGTCATGCAGTCTTAAGCTTCTCTTCTGTTAAATATTAATTAAGATGAAGAACATCTGTAGTAGTCTACAATTAGATTCATTCCAGTCCTTTCTGCTTATGGGTGGATTTTGCATTTTAAAAACTCTCTTAACAACATAAGCACAGAACATCACAGTTGCTTTAACTTTTGCTTTTCTCATGAGGTCACCGGTTTAAATAACACATCTTTTGTGATTGGTTTGTTGCTCCTTGCGGACCTAAAGTGTACTAATATGATGGAGTGCTTCGATGTATTTTCATGCATTATGTGATGTGTTGCTCCTTTTAGAAGTGCGTTGAAGGGCACCACATGAAATGTGAGAGTGCTTTTATTTCAGCTTGTTATACACTAGTGTTCTGCCCTTTATGTGTAGTGCTCTGCTTTGTGGATCTTGACACAGTTAAATAATAATTCCTGTTTTGATCATAACTAAAAGTGTTCCATCTTCAGTAAAATGACAACTATTGTGCATTTTCAATTTCATCAAATTTTTAACTGCTTTATATGGTGCGTAAGCATGGGTGCAGATGAATTTTACTTTAAGCTATGTTATTAAGAACATATTATTATTTAACTTTCGTGCAGCAAGACAGTAAAACTCACTCCCCTTATATATCCACCACTTACCCAGTGTTGAGTCTTTTAAACGTGCATTAAAAAAAGTACCTTTTCTGTGAGCACTTCTCCTAAACACAGTCCACTACTTACCTGTTTTGTCTCTCTCTATTGCTTTATATCGCAGTCCTGTTGATATCCCTTGATTATTTTTTGTCATTACCTGTGTTCACTTTCTTTGATACTTCATCTTCAGCATTATACATCTTTCTCTTACTTTGTGTCCTACAGATTATTACAGTCTTTTGAATCAAGATTACATACTCCTATATGGCATGATTCTGCGCTATATAAATTGCACATTTATGATTAATCCTAGTGGAACACAAAAGAGTAATGAATTTGACTTCTTTAAGTGGCTGTTATGATGTATGGTTGGACCCTTTTGAAGGCTCTTTGCCCCTATAATCCACTTTTCTTTGCTTTCTTTTTACCTTTGCTTACTTAACTACTACCTCCCCAGTTTTCCAATAAAGTGCAGAAGTTGTGACGTTGCCATCACACCTGTAAATACCAGAAGGATGCTGGCAAAGTGAACATCACCCCTTTGATCAAATGAGTTCTAGTTATTTTCATCCCAACCACCTAATTTTCAACCATAGATGGATCTGCTTCATGCAGTAATACATACAGCACATTGGACGATACCTGTTGTGTCTGAAAGTGTGACCAGAAAATATAAACTGATTGTCGTGATTGATGCATTGGCCTGAGAACTTTTGCAAAAACTGGATTGCAGGACAAATGAAAGATACTGTTCTTTACATTTTACTCTCACATATTGTGTCAGGTTTCTTTCATTAGGTTGAACATACAGCTGGTTCCTAAAATGTGCTTCTGTCCAGTATATTTTGTCCCCAGACTGATAGTATGATATGCTAATATGCTGCAGGTCCCAAGCTGTATGTGAAACCCAGCTCTAAGTCCAACCGTCACATAATTATCAACGCTATAAGTCATTGTTGCTTGGCAGGCAGCGTCAACACAGACATGAAGAACAAAGTGTTGGAGGTGAGCTTTTCAGTGTGTGCATACAGAGAAGAGCAGGTGCACAAAACTAATTTTTCTAAGAGTTAACAAAGAGTTCTCCGATGCTTTCAGGCATCCTAAAGGACTTCCTTTTTTTTGATCTAAAGTATCTTTCCTTATCTGACAAGCAGGGTATGATGTGGGGAAATTGAGATATGCTGTCTTAATGAATTCACAAACTAAATTTGTTTTGATGTTTACTTGCAGCATTTGTATATGCTTGAAAAAATTTAATTGCGATTATCTTTAAAAATTCTTTTGCAGGAAATTGCCCGGTCGAATGTCAAACATTTTCTCATCCTTTTCCGAGATCATGGGTGCCAGTACAGAGGCCTGTACAGCTATGACCCTGATGGTGAAGAAGCATTTAAAATCATGGGAGTGGGTCCACGACAGTTGTCAAATAACATGGTGGAGCGATTCTACAAGTAAGTTTCTAGCAGTGTGCCATCAGAATAACCATAACAAGTTCAAATACCACACCTAAGATATTTTTGCTAATCTGGAAAGTCTTTGATGGAACCCCCCCTGCCCTCTATTACTTTCAAGAAATATGAATTCTTGCTTAGAGTTTTTTTTTTCCTGCAGGTACAACTCTGGTGCCAAAAGTTTTACAGAAGTTACATCTACAAAACATTTGTCTGTTTCCATCGATGCAGTTGTTCTTCTTAATGTCTATTGGAAAACCAAGGCCACAGCACCCACACGCCGGTAGCGTCGTCGTGGACCCAGAATGCTTTTCTTGCCAACAGGGAGGGGTCATTTTAATGTTTGCTTTGACATTAAATGTTGCTGCCATGTGATGCCAGGTAGGCCAAACACATTGCTGCTGTTACCAGTTGCTGCTGCACATACCCAAAGCAAATGATATTGTATTACTGGCATAAGGTGCTCAGGGTCCACAGACTGGAGAGGATTCACATCCCAGCAACAGAGATGGAGAATTAATCAAAATACCTGATTGGAAAAACAAAAAGTGAAAATGCAGGTTGGAGCTTGAGCTCTTGTGGCAATTTTTTGTGGTTGTATTTGCCTTGAACTTTGTTTACCTTTATGCTTTTGATACAAAGAGGTCTTAAAGATTACTATGTGGTCCATTTTTGGTAACTGTGCTGATGCACAAAAGGTGGATTTTTATGTGTATTTTTGTTCTTTAGGTTGTGACAGATGAAGTCTGGTTGTTTAATCGTGACAAACTATGGACTTTGTATTTTTTTAGTCGTTGAAAGCATGTCATTATTTAGACGTTCGCAAAAGGCTTTGCGGAATGGAAGGCATTAAATAGACAAGTGAGGGTCATTGGCTGTCCAGCAGCTTACATCCAAGGCATTCTAGACTAGTTCTTTAACAAAGATGATGGCCAACTGAAATGTCATAGCTTATATGGCTTTGTATGATCCTTGTTTGTAGCATGTATAAACTGAAAACCACCCAGTTAAGACTGAGAAATTAATTCAGTGTGTTTTAAATGTTGATATTGTAATTTTTACACTTAAAAACCAGTGAGGGCTATTTAATCTGTTCAGCTGTGAGATTCTGAATTTTTGTTAAATTGACCCACCAAAAAAAGAACAGAGAGGGTGCTGGAGAGGAAGGTGCTGGTGGGCTTTTCAGAATGCTAGATGTGTCGTTTAGATAAGCTACATGAGTGATTATTTCACCACAGGTGATTTGATGTGCAGGTATAGAAACTTAAGGATGCATTTATTTTTATTAAACAGTGATCTGTGTGTTCTCATCTGAGCCAGTGAGGCTCTGTGAGAAATGGGTAACTAAAGAACAGTTATAGTGTTGTGGGCTTTGGTTGTGTAAAAAGTGAAGGGCAAATATGTTAAGCATTGTGAGATTCATATTTTAAAGCAGTTTGTGCTAAATGTAGCCACACAAATGATTGCTCAAATGCCCATCGTGAGATTACCATTCACTTTTGCTTTAATATTCCACCATATTACATTACTTAATAGCTGCGTTGAAATGATTCAGTATTAGGATATGGAGCATGATATACAAACGTTAAATTAACTCTGTCTGGAGTTGTTAATGACTCTGTAATTTGCGGTCACAAGTGTCTGAAATAGACTGTTGATGAAAACTTGATTACATGTAATAACACGGGGCCCAGCTCGTGACTGTAGTCTTGCAACCTTTGGTCTGCAATAACACAACAGCAGCCAGATTTATTTAATAAATCACCTAAGTCCAGTTTGCTTAATATAGCAAACCAGACAGCAAGATCTTGGTGCTATTTGTATCAATATTGAAAGTGAGGCTGTGAAATCAGTAATGAATTCACAATCTGTATGCCCTTCGTACCTCACAGACTGCAGCAGTCGTATTTCTTCCACTCTCTGCCCCTGCAGAATAGGATTCACTGTCAACATCTCAACCCCTTTCGCCTTTATCTCGCTGTTGCACTGGCATGTGCTAGCCGGTCTGTTTTTAGTGTGCGCAGTCTGTGATAAAAAAAAATGCCCCTTTCAATTAACTGTGCTGTCTGTAGCTGGGGGCTGCCTTGGGATTTCCGTGCCTTTGCGACATGGACAGACAGGTACCAGTGTTCTCCAGTAAGTCCTGGGGACAAGGTGGCATCGCACACACTACAGAGTGGCCGCGTCAGTAATATGGAATGCTTGTTTTGTGTCGTACATTTGCATGGAAAGCTTTTTTAGTGCTTTTGTATTCATAGCATTGATATTTATAAAAAGCCTCAGCTGTGAAAGTGAAAAAATTGACAAATGTGTGTTTGATTAATGATTACATTTATTAAATTCATTCCACAAAAAACGACTATTCTGCATCCCTGGACACGTGTGTGAACAATCTTTTTTTTCATATGGAAACCTTAAACATAATTATTGAAGTCCATGAAGGATCAACATCATGATGTGAAGCAAAAAAAAATACTTGATGGTTCTTCAGCCCACCTGTTCACCTGGCACAAAGCTGTCTGTCAGATCTGGGTAACTATTATAACTGTTATAACCGCCATAACCATTGTAATTGTTGTAGCCATCGTAACTGTTGCACCTTTCATAACCGTTGTAGTCATCATAACCTCCATGATTGTCATGTGTCTGTCTCATGGGATCAGGCCTCTCTTGAAACTGGCCTCCTCTTCTGATATCATTCAAAATCCCTGCCACAGTCAGGGGCTCTGATGGAGTCTCAGCAAAGTTTTGGCCTCTCCCAACAGCAGAGCCTTTCCCTCTGCCACCAGCAAAGAGGTTTCCTCTGTTGCCAGCAAAATTTTGCCCTCTGGCAGGAACAGTTTGTCCTCTGGCAGGAACAGTTTGTCCTCTGCCAGAAACAGTTTGTCCCCTGCCAGAAACAGTTTGTCCCCTGCCAGAAACAGTTTGTCCTCTGCCAGAAACAGTTTGTCCCCTGCCAGAAACTGTTTGCCCTCTGTCGATTTTTGGAGTTTTTGTTGGTGGTTGCATGTCTAAGGATTGCTCTTCTGCAGCTCGTTTCTTGGCTTCTACCATCTTCTTGTGTTTTGAACCTGTAACAAAGACACTTCATGCAAGCTCTCAAACTATCAACATAATGGTATCAAGTTGCCTAAATATCTGGTTAAGTAAACAGATCTAAAAGGCCAAAACTGGCCAAAATATCTCTCGGCCTTAAATTTATTTACATGATCTACTAGGATTTCTTAACTAATGACTCAAATTTAATGTCTTAATCCATAATGATGGTTTATGCACATAAAAACAAAGTAAACAAATCCTTGCCTATTGATTTTCATTTACAGGTAGTCCTCGACTTACGACGGGGATCCGTTCTTAACGCGGCGTCGTAAACCGAATTTCGACGTAAGTCGGATCCTACGTTCATACAGTGCTGTACCATAATAACAGTACAGTACTGCAAACACTTAGCCTATCCTAACACCTATCCTAACACAGTACCCTACATAATTATCAATAAACATAAGTACAGTAAAATATTGTAGTACAGTACGTTTAATAATGAAATACAGTGATACCTCGGTTCTCGAACGCCTTGACTTTCGACCAAATCGGTATTCGACCAGGAAATTCGAGAAAATTTTGTCTTGGAATCCGAACAAATATTTGGAACTCGAACATCCGAACGTCCGAGATGAGCCAAGTTGAAGCGAATGGCGTTCATTCGGCCCAGCGCGCCTTGCTTGCGTCATCAGTGTGAGTGCAAAGGAGAAAAAAACAGCAAACAATTGACAAATTCTTCAGTAAAGAAATCAGACAAGCAACTGCAGAGCAAGATTCTGATTCTCCTCAGCAAAAGATACAGAGAACAGAAACACCCGAAGAGCAGTTACCCTCTGTTTTTATTGAAGAGGACTCCCCTTCAAAACAATAACCATTCCCCTTTCCTCCTCCCTCCATTCATTCCCTCCTGCCATAAAGTTTGGTACAGGTACAGTAAATGAAACACAATTTACTGTACTGTACAGTACATTTTATTTATTTATTTATTTTTTTGTTTTAATAAATACACGTTTATTTCTTATTTCTTGTTGAGACTCATGTTTTTCTACATATTATATACAAATTAGGCCAGTAAATAGGCATTTTCTGGGGCTTGGAACGAATTAATCCAGTTTCCATTATTTCCTATGGGTTTCATTGCTTCGGTTCTCGAACAATTTGGTTCTCGACCGTCCTCCCGGAACGAATTATGTTCGAGAACCGAGGTATCACTGTACTGTACTGTAAGTGCTGTAACAGTAATAAACAGTGTTAGGTTAGGCAGACGTTTCCAAAACAAGCCTGTCTCATCCACGTTGAACACTTAATTGTTGAGCACAGTAACCACCCTCCTCAATTATCTTAGCCAATGCATTAGGAAACTCAGTTGCTGCTTTCTCATCACCACTAGCAGCTTCACTTTGCACTTTAATGTTATGGAAATTGGCACGATCCTTAAACCTCATAAACCAACCCCTATACTCGCCACAAATTCTTCACTTTCACTTCCTTCCCCCTTTTCTCTTTTCAACGCCTCAAACAGTCGCCTAGCCTTCTCCTGAATAACCATAAAACTCACAGGGATACGGCGTTGATTTTGGTCTTCCAACCAAAGCGCCAATAATCTTTCCATCTCAATAATAAGCCCACTACGCTGCTTTGTTATCACTGTCGCTGTAAGTGGGAATGAGTGTCGTAACCACGAAAACGACGTAACTCGAGACCGTCGTAACCCGAGGACTACCTGTATTTTTAAACACTCCTAAAAAAAAAAAAATACTGAGTATCTGGTTTGTAATATCACTGCACTGTGCCTCCCATGATGAAATCCACAAACAAAAGTCTTGCTTGATAGCAAATGATAAAGTTTAATACTTGAGCAGAAATGGTCTTTGTCATGCAACTTACCTTCTCTGTGTATAGTCATCTGCTGNCACAGAGTTGACATAGACATTGCAGAAACTGCAGAAGAAGAAGCCATGATGTGGGTCTGATTCAGACTCTCCTGGTGTTGCACCATCTGAAATAGGGAAGTGAAAAAAAAACCCTCATAAGATTTTGGCAGGTAGTAGCATCTCATTTGATTGCAAAGTGAAATGGTTCTTCTTGATCTGAGAAGTTTTCCTTTAAAAAGGTATAGTGTCAGCATGGTCGACCCTTAATATAAGCTGTGCTCTACAAATCAGAACAGTGAAGACATTTAAGGCATGGCAAGGGTTAAGGTAACAGTATCTTGAAGTAAGTAAAATGACTGAAAATTTCTTCACCATATTGTAAACTGGGACAACAAAGGGGACGGGAAAATTGTAAAACTACAAATGGCTAGAAGTGCTCACCATTTCTAGGTCCCTTCACAACAAGCTTTAACCTCTTTGCATGACGAGCACCCTGGTAATGTTGATGGGCCTGCTCAGGGGAGTTCAGCATCACTTTACAGGTATCACAGAACTGCTGGGATGGAGGCTGCATAAGACCACGTCCTTGTGAAAACCAGATATTCAAAGCTGCACCAATCAAGGTGTGACAACTCCCATAAAAAAGGAAAATCAAGAAGCTCAAATCTACTCCATCTAAAGGGAGGCAATTTTCGAACAGGGCTAGGATTCCAAGAGTCAAAAAAGTGAATACAAAAGTGAAAACTAATATTGCCATTCTGCCCGTGATGTGGCTCTGTAGCCATGATTTCCCACAATACCACACTGCTTCTGTACAACATATGAGAATGAGAGACATAAAAGAAGGCTATCATAATTATGCATGTCTTTCAGACTGGATCGTTATTCTACCTACACATACAAACATTAAAAGGCAAAATAATGATCTGATTACATGACTTACAATATGCTTTATAATTTGCAACTTAGCTTCTGCTTTATCACAAAAAGCTAACAAAAAAAATCCTTTTAACAGCAACTCAGAAAATAAACTGCAGTAACCATCTACTGCTTGGCCAAATCTTTCGTGTTTGCTGGGTATAACCCATCCCACCATCAGTGGTAATTTCCCCCACTCCCTCCTCCCCTTCCCCCAACAAACCTCTGTGTTACTGGTGTTAGCATGTGATGCTGCTGTATCTGATCCTGTCACAGACTGTGAAGTGACCTCTGCACATAAATTAAATGTATTTGAACAAATCCATCAAATATAACTGTATTTGATCACATGCCTCACACACACCTCCACCCAGTCATACAAAGCATATTCAAACACTGTAACATTGACTAGCCCCACTAGTCTAATAAGCTAATGACAAACTGATCCACAGTTGTGCAGTCTATATGACACCATCAGTAAAGACAACATAGCCCGCTGTAGAAAAATCATCCAAGACAACAGACATATTGCTGGAAGAGGCAGCAAATAATCAGTAAAGTCAATAAGGCTTAAACTACTCTAAAGACTAACCTAAATGCATTTTTTTAAAAAGTTTTACACATTCGGAACAAATCCAAGCATTGTAAGAATGCATGAATGTTACAAAAAGCAGGAGCTTGATCTTACCATTTATGCGTAATGCCTCAGCATTCACAGCTGTTTCAGTCTTGGCAGCTGCATCAGCTTCTAACTTTGCAACAGCCTTCACTTTCTTGGCATGTGCTTTACCTGCCAAGTGCTGTTGCATTTGTTCAGGCGAGTTAAGATACAAGTTGCACACACTGCACGCTGGCATGATGGGTGATGTCTATGCACCCCGTTTACAAGCACAGCTGCAGATATAGAACAGCAGCTATCAACATTTGTGGCAGTTTCTTCTGCCTCTCTCACCAGCCTCACTTCTCTTTTTTACACAATGACATAAATGTCTTTCCTGTCATTTGCCTTAAAAACCCAAACATCCCAACTTCCAGCTAACTGATGTCAAGACATGTCATGGCTAGGACCGAACTGGTCGAGGCTTTGTCCGAGTTCTATCTTAGTAGGGAACGAGTTGGTCTTTGCTGTGGCCTAGACATCCAGGTCCAGTTAGACTGTCCGGCCCCATCCTGCCATCACAATCTACCCCTCTATTCCTAACCATTTTAAAATCTCAGACACAAGCAAGAGGGCAAGAAAAACAGAAAAAGCTCATCAGTTTTCTAGTTACTAAGTAAACAAAATTATTATGGGAAAATGTTTTAGTTTGTAAGCAGCTTCCAAAAACAATCTAACATCTGAAATAAATGGTGATTCTTATTAGTACTGAAGGACTCTAGAGATACTATACGTGATGGGTTACATGACGGTAGAATGTACCGATTTTAAAAATGTCTTAATTATGTACATAAAGCTACAAATCAACCGTGCGTAAGGTTTACACTTTAACGTAAAGACACTAAACAGTAAACGTAAAAACAATCAAAACAAAAATTCACCTCTTATCTCCCGACCCAATAAACCTCTAGTCATAGACATAGGAAAGACAGAGAACAAAATAACTGCAACTGATTACCCGTAATTCACTCACCGAATAAGGCTTAACACAGCGAATGCAGTTATTAGAAGACCTGGGATCTGCTGAACAACTAAATACAAACACCAACCATGGACGAACTGTTTCCGATCGCTAAACTCATTTCCGGTTGGAGTAGTCTGCTCCTGATGCACGAGAATACGCAGCTGGCAGTTTACTTTTTAACAGGAATTTGATAGCACTCTATAAAAACTCTATCATTGCATCAGAATATTTTTTAAAGACTGATCAATAAGATAATAAATCTTCAAGTTAATTATCCAAGGGACATAACTTCAGCCAAGCTGTTTTCTTATGTTCGTTAGTTCGTGTGGTGATTTTTATCATGTTAATATTTTGAATAAAAGAGAAAATATAAGGTGTAATCCCATCGTTGGACAGTTACTCTTTAAAGACCTGTCCATTTAAGGCAAGAAGATTTTTTTCAATGAAGTTGTAAAATATCAGAGACGCTGTGAACTAAAATTATGATTTAAAATTGTATGGTGTAGCGAGTGACTTCAGGTGATGTATAATTAGCTTTACCATTACCAAATAAATATATTTAACAAAGTTGTTGTAACAGATAAATGCATCGCTCCCATATACTCACACTACGTGTTGTTGCCAATTAAAAAAAGAGGTGGTTTATTAAGATGCTGTTATCGCTTGAAGCCACACTGCAGGTTGGAGAGGAGACACTAAGACAAGCTATCAGTAAGAGGGGCACTCGCCATGCATTCCAAAGTTTTGCCTAGACAACTAGATAGCGCGATTTGGCGAGAATCTGAATCAGGGATCGTTTATGAGTTTTGGGGATGGGCACCACGAGTGCCTCTCCACGATAGATGAAAACCACCAGACGCCCACATAAAATTGAAGTTTAGGAGAGATCCGTTAGTAGCTAATAAAAAGTGTTGCATATAGTCTAACATTGCAGACTCCTTGCATTTTTGAAGGACCTGCCGCAGCTCAGTAAGAGAGATTACGTTTTCACCTGAAAAATAGTCACAGGGAGAAGATTCCTGAGCACATTTCTGTTGGTTAGTTGATGACTAAAGCTATATCACGGCAAGAGAAGGTGATGATAATGTTAAATTCAAGAAATTTAAGAAAACCACAGGCAATGTATAATTGTTTATAACAGCAGTCAACACAAGTAAAAATAAATGTATAATATGATACAGCAAAAATGAATTAGTAACTATTTAAAAGGGGGTATTTAAAAAAAAAAAAAGTGTTGTAGCCTCGTAATAGGCCATGATTGAAAACTGTGGATCAGATTATCCTTAAATCTCTTTATAGTCAGTCAGGTGCACATTACTAAGTAGTTTCTACTTGCCAGCACACTAGACTAGGTAGCTTCCTCAATGTTAATGAGGAGTAAATACAACCCACATGCTTACAAGGCTATAATAAGCAATCTGTTAAAATGGGCATGGTATGCCACACATATAAACACTCAGATTTACATATATGGCAAGACACACAGATGATGATGATCTACAACAAATTACATGGAAAAATTGCCAAAAAATAAAATCAAGTCAAAAGAAAGAACAATGCCAATGACATGTAAAAAGATTTATTTACAAAACCAACATTTCCATTCTTAAATAAATGGATAAATGAATGATATTTCTGCATGGGAGATGAAGTTGACAATTTATGACAACATTTTAGCTCTTTTTAAATAATATGTAACACACAAATTACCACTTCCTAAACACTATTTAACTTTTAAAATACCTAAATACAGATTCTCACAAATCCAGACCTCGACATGACTCAAAATATTTATTTTCTTGTGATGGCTTTCAGCTGCACTTCCTCAAAACTCTGCTCTGTCCTCTGAATATCCTACTTCTGCAGCCGATGAGAGCATGAAGCTGGATGTCTTATGATGATGTTGCTGCTGCAGAACTAAACTTTACTTAAAAACAACAGTGTGTAGCNATAGCGCCTAAACACTGGACAATGTTCTTTGTCATCATCACATCTACGTGTTCTTCCAGGTGACGCTTGGGGTCCTGCATGATAAGAGACAAGTGTAAGATCAAATGAATCATATTAAAACTAAAAAATCGGTATAATCAAAACTTGAGTAAGTTATTTTGTAGAATCATGCATAATGCATTAAGAGCTTTAATTCAGAACCTATTCATCCAGGATTTAAAAAATTATATATAAAATAAAGGTCCCATAACCTTGAGGCTTAAGGCACAGTGAATTTTATATGGTTCAACATGTCTCGGGCACAGCATTTTAAAAAACTCAATGTACAGTTTTCCTTTCAGAATAACATAAAGCAAACAGAAGGAAAATCGCGTGCTTTCAAAAAAGCGATGAGATTTTCAAAAGGGAGAAAAAAAAATTACTGTAGAAAGAAATTGTACAAGATATTATAAAGCATAGTGTAAAGAGGGCATGTTTGAATACCTGTTTGCCAACATTTTTTATGGCGAGTTGTTCTGGTGTCATGCTTTCCTCTTCTTCTAAAGCCTGCAAAAGAAGACAAATAAAACAATATTCCTGGACAGCATACATAAAATGATTTTGAATTATCTTTTACTGAATAATCTTTTTATATAGCTTTTAGCTTCCTTAGTGTCTGCAGGCAATATATTACCTTTCCACCTTCATGTAATCAAACTCCAGATTAGGGACTGAAGTGGGGCACCTTCTAAAGTCTATCAGCATCTCTTTTATTTTCTAGACCTTTATATTCAAATTGTGAGCCCTACCAATTTTCTGCAGGTGGCATGACAGACTGGGATCTTCTCTATTTATGCACGACATGGATTGAGTTTGCAGTGAGAAGATACTATTTACCTAAGGCAAAATGCTGATGAAATGTGTCTATGAATGCAAAATAAAAGATGATGTCTTATTTCCACATGATGGGTGATCACAGTAAAGCTGAGATAAATGCTTTCCAGCATCAAATAGTGTTTACATGTTCAGAGAACTTTTTGAACAATCCTGCTAAACAAACGTTAGGAAATCTTAATGGCTCTTTTTCTGATCCCTAAACAAATTCAACACAAAGCGACTTAAATGGTCATACTAATTATTAACCGAGTTTTTTCCTTGTACCTGACACGAATGATCATTATTACATTAATGAAATGCAAATAGTAGAAGAGTGTATATACATCAATATGACAAAAGAATAATGTTAAAGCAAAGAATTACATTCCTCCTACACAGCCATTAAATAATTAAAACTTTTCACTCAAATGTCTGAGTCTGGGAGTATATCCTTATATTAAATGTGGCATTATCAAGAAATTTAACTACTCACCTTCCTCACCTATGCTAACAAAATAAAACTTTTAAAAGATGTTCAAAACACTTTTTAATGGATGGCAACTGCTTACCTTGTGATAGTTTTTGGCAAGATCAAGCATGTCACCTACAGTCTTCTCATTCAGGCTGCAATGTTGGCGATAATCCTGCAGAGTCAAGCCATCCACCCAGCTTTTTTTGTTCAGGTTCAGCAGCATCTGCCAGTAAAAAACATGTATATCTGACAGAATGCCCGTGCACGCAAGAGAACAGCAGAGTGCAAACATGCACAAATGCTTTCTGCAATTTGTTACACACTTCCATAAGAAAAATAAGGAACCTGGAATGGCTGATCCAATCACACATGAAAAAATTTCCCATTTAACTGTAACTTTGGTCACACCAGTTTGTACGATGATGTATACTATCATAAAAACAAATTATTCTCATAGTTCAGCAAATCTTTAATGACATGCACAATAAGCTACTAAAATTAGGACCCCCTCCCCCCCAAAAAAAGCAACGTACAAACCTTCTGCTCTAATTCATTTTTTCTGTAGTTGATTGCCAGTGAATAGTAGTGCCGATTGAGGCCATGTATCAATGCCTGCAGGAAATATATCAATGTCAGAAAACATAAATATGTATGTCTCTGTGCAGTCATATGCAAGAGATAGGCACCTAACATACAAAAACTGCTTTGGAAAAGAATGCTGATAATCTCACACAATACACTAAAGAAACAGTGTGATGTTCTCTTCAAAATATAAGATGCAGTTGAGATACTAATAATAAAATTATCTTTGTTATTTTTCATGGAAGGAAATAAAGTAAGAAATAAGAAAAATAAAAGGACACAAGAAGGACAGTCAGTAGACTAAAGCAAAAGCTAAACCATAATTTGGGCAGCAAAACAAACCTGTATAGAGGGTTTATTGAGGTGACCAAGATTGGATGTTGTTTGTCGGGGTTCTTGACCCAGTACCATCATATTTGGGTTGATAAGTCGGAAAGCATCTATCACCACCTATGCAAACAAGATTCAATTTAATGTTGACATCTCTAGCAATAATCAGTAAGGTAGAGCTATGTTTAGCCAGAAATGATCAACCAAAGATTAATAAACCATTAGCTAAATCCGTTTTTCTCACAGAAAATAATAAGGATGCTTGTATTGTGCAGGAAATCCCAACATGGGGTCAGGCTCTCCGGGATTTCACATTATCAGTCCATGAATATGGAATGCAACTTTTAGGGAAAAGATGTAAAAAAATACTACTCTCTCTCATTGGCAGCACACACACACACTTTTTGGTGCAAATTTTAGGCAGGTGCAAAATAGTGTGGTCTGACAGGAATGGCAATGTCTCAGTGGAGAGTACACATTGAGCATATTAGCTAAGGATGTAGGGGAAACAATAACCTATCAAAGCGAGCATGGAATCAACTTGTACTAGAATATGCAACAAGCAGAGCATACAGAGAAGAGGAGAAGAGGTTGATGAATACACTTTCTTGAGAACAAGGATTTTTTTGGCAGAGTTCTGGCACGTCTGTAGTTTGTCAATTATGTGATGTGGACAACCAGAAAATAGAAAGTTCGCAAAACCAAATCTGGAAAGAACTAGTGATTAAAATAGTTACTTTGTTAAGTGAACAAGGTACAGTCTGAAGGCACTGCTCTGATGAATAGCTGTGTAAGCTAAGAATTAACCCAAGAACAAATTTCTGTGGAACTCCAAAAAATAAGAGGGGGGTATTGGTGTTTTATGCAGAGTCAGCAATGAAGTTGCTATCACAACAGGGTAGCCAGCCCTGTAAACAGATGCCACATGCAAAAATCGAACAGCATGCCTGAGATAAGATCTGAACCCTGGACAGCAAACCCTTACTGTACTGGTGACAGGCACTAACCATTGCACCACCGGATGGCCCAAAAGAAAGAACAGATGCATCAAAAGAAACATTACTGATAACAACTGAGTTAAATCAATCAGATAGTTTCCAAACTCAAGTAGAAAAGCCTGAGAGACACTGCAATGGTGTCTGAGGAAATCAAAAGAACTGTCATCAACAATGTGAAATGCTGCACTCGATAAGGAGAATCAAGACAGATCAAGAACCAAAGAAGCTCTTTTTGGATTAGAAAGGTCTTTTCTAATAGCAGTTTACTACAGTTCATAAATGTAGACTTGAGAAATGGTAATGAGAAACTGCTATACGTTTCTTCAAAGTGTGTGTTTTAGTGTTTCTAGTTTCAACTTATCAAATTTACTCACGATGTATTCATGAAATATTCATGATAAAGACATATCTGTCTAAGATCTATAAGACTGTGCACCACAAACGGCACACAATGAATGCTCACCTTTCCTTTGACGCTCTGAATGGGGTCAACAACAACTGCTACAGCACGTTCTGACAGGGCCTCAAAGCTCTGCTGAGTGTTGATATCCACACCCGACAACCAGCAGCCAAAGCCTGGGTGAGAGTGATACCACCCAACAACCATTTCTGGCCTGGTAATGAAAATGTGAGAATACACACAAAGAATATTTGCTGACAAATATTTTTTATGCATCAGATGCACTTACTCCTAAATGTAGTATAAGTGCTAATTAATACTGATAATGAATTATTTTTGAAAATGAAAGCAACTGACAACGAAGGCAGAAGTACTGATATGTTGCCATTTCTTAAAAAGTGCTCAACTGTGGCAAAAGGTGCACAGATTCCTAAAAACGAACATACATTCATGTCTGCTTATACACGTGTGCATGCTTTTTCATCTTACCTCCCAGTCTGCTTTAGCATATCCAACATTTTTGCTTGAAAAACTGGGTCCACTGCTTCTACGCTCACACCCTACCAACAAAATAATTGTTCAGAAAAGCTGGACATGACAATGTTCCTATTTTTGAATTTTAGATTAATAAGCAATATCGATCACATTTTAAGTATTAATCCCATACACTTTTCATACATGAATAAAGCAGAAAGCTTAAAGAAATGTTTCTACTATCTACAAATTTGCTTTATAGCTATAAAGGTAACCTATGGTTAGACACTTTATGTCACTTAAAAGTCAAGCACTTTTGCTTTCCTTCATGCATAAATCAAACCAAGACAAATACAAGAACATTTTAAAAAAGATCCGTGAATTGCTGCAGTACTTACTGTGCCTGACTGTGGCATTGCAAAGACATCTATGACTCTTACAGTGTAATCATCCACAAACTCTCCTAACATAAGTCCCATCACTTCCATTGGCACTCCTGCCCTTCCATGTTTCAGCATCTGTAAAACAGAAGCACTTCTTATAGCACCTGTGACATTCACATTTTTCTTATACTGGTTCAACTAACTAAAACAATTTTTTTTCTTTTTCTTCAGCAAAAATAGGATTTTAACATCTGAACTCTCTATCTCTAAATATGGCATGTTCAAGATCACAATTCACTACATGATTAGCAATCAGGCATCTTCCCCTCACTTTGCTCCAAAGGATACTGGTTCTATTTTAACCACTTAACATTAAAAAAAAAATATATTTACAATAGGTATTTGCTTTAAATTGGACAAAAATGTTTAAAATAATCGTGGAATACTGGAGAAAAATGCAGAGCATACAAACCTTCAGCAGTGCCAGAGATGAGATGTACACCTGCTCAGCAGTGTCCACTACCGGTGCATCTGATGGAGGTGCACTCTGAAGCACCAAGACAAGAGTATTATTGCATCTTTTTATTGTTTCTTCTGTTAATAAAAAATTTCATGAAGGTATACATATATCAGTATCTTTTATGTAGGTTATGAATGTTTGTCATATGCTCCTACTGTGTACTATAAGCTCAGCTGAAAGGAATTTGAATACACAATGTGTATAGTTTGTATCAAGCACACATAACACCTAAGTGCAGTCCTCTGAACTGTCTATGGCAAACAGATCACAAGAAAAGTATTATGTTTAAATTATTTTTAAAATGTTATCCTACTCCAAAGCAGCAATCTTTGAAGTTAAGTTAAAGAAATTCCTTTTGTGCCTATTGAAACAAGTCAACTTTGTTTGTTTTTTCTGTACACACATCAAAAACAACTTACACTGCAATACCATTTACCCTTTACTTTCCCAAACAAACAACAAATGCTTTAAGCTGCTACAACCATGATCCCATTCTTAAAAATCTGTCTAGCAACCTCACCTGACCAAGACTGGGCATTCCCCCACCAAGTCGTAACAATCGATCCATCCTTTTTGACAAGGAAACAGAAGGTGAAACATAAACCCAAAGCATAAAAATACATATACCATGATCAATATTTGATTTTGTATAGAAATTTATTGTTGTGATGTGATGGACTACATTCCACCTGCACGACTAAGACAACTAATAAATCTTCATCCCTCAGCTTTTTTTTTAAAAATCAGTCACTCCCAACCATTGATTTAAGGGTCACAATCCTTCACCATTTATTCTACTTAAAACCACCATCAGCAATACTTTCCCACGCATGACCTCACAATCTGTTGTGAAGAAAACGTAGAATGACCGGGATTATAAACACTTCTGTCGAAATAAATGTTAAATGCTGAAACAATCAAAAGATTCTTCTATAAATTAGCCAGATGCTAGCAATAACCACTTTATAATGTTGCAGTTAACACGACGAATACAGCGCGTTGATAACGATGCAAGATACACATCATGACATAGTCAAGATTTCGAAAAACAAATCGTCTGATTAATGACTCTAATGACGTGATTATCGCGTTCGACCTAATCCTCTTTACGATCCCCATTTTAAAAGTATTTTCTGTTGTCATGCTATCATCTTGAAAAACTGTCAACGTAATTTTTGGAAAGCACTCGTCGGTTTACCTTTATTACGAACACTGTTACTGTCAATCCACTAAACATGCAAAATCCTTACTCATGCACAGGAAACACAATGAATTATGGGGTTACTCCAAAATATTGCCTTTTGTTGTTATTATCATTATTATATTTTAGTGTAAACTATACTAATATTTTGAAATTTACAAATATATAATTCTTATTTTATACCATCTGAAATATATATCAGCCTGTTTTAATAGGTATCGCGATATTATTAGAAACTATTTCTTGCGCACTCCCTATGCGTCAAGCAAGCCTTGTTTGTCGTCCTTGCATAGAGTTGCTGCCCGCGCGCGAAAAAAGGTTTTCTGCTACTAATCCAGTTTGCTCATAATGTGTGGCAACATCTTGCATACAGCTATTGATTATTAATTGTTAAAAAAATGATAATCGAATTCGTAAAATATCTTGAATAAATAGCGATTTATTTTAAAATTTTAAAACTCGGCCAAGTTTGTTTTTAGACAGTTTTGCAGGACTGAGTAGGGGGAATAGCTGAGTGGTTAGACCGCTGGCGTCCCAAGTGAGATCTTCCTCAACTCGATCCATCTGGTAAATGGCACCTGACTCCACAGAGGGTTGGGGAAGAGGATATGGTCACCGCCCTCACATAAAATCTGGGTCCCCCAAAAAAGAGAGGTCTTTATATATAAAACGATCTGAAAAGGTCATGGGAAAACCTTTATCAGGTCTTAAAGTTTCTTGTTTGTTCCAGATGACGCTCATCATGAATCATATTGTGAACTGTTCTACCATCATTAACAGAGATGTGTATTGTTGGCAATATTTGACTTGTCTGTGTCATCGGTGATAGATTTGTCATCTAGGCATGGGTGAATTCGATTTTCGGAGTTGGGACTACGTGTATTTCATTTTACGTGGCAACATTTGGTCTTGGCATGGGTCGATCTGACGCTGGGTTGAGGACGATATATAGCTGAATCGATGTGGCTTGGGGCCGAAGTGGCTGTCTCCCCAGATTATCTATTTCTGAATTTGCTCATTGCAAATAGAAAACAAAAAACAAACTAAAATGGCCCATGGGTAATGTGCCTGACTTTATTTATTCTCTTAAGAAGTCGATTTTCTTCCCACCAGAAAATCTACACTATTCCTGATGTCGGATTCCAAGTAGACAATGCGATGGTTGTGATGAGGTTTAGATGGCTATAAAAAGATTTTTCACTAAGATGTTTAAGTCTTTATAAGTTTGAACTTATCGTGTAAAATAGCATAATCATTAATGTTGCTTAAAAACTTATAAAAAAAAAACTATGAAACTGTCACTTGAAGAACACCATCTCAAATTCCACTTCTCGTCAAAACTTTATTTTTAGTGACGTTTACAGAGGCAGTCACATATGCAAACAGAGATAAATGTTCTTTTAACCCTGGTCATAGCCAACCGTCGGGGGATGCCTCGTGCTTCATATACCACCACCGTGTTCTCGATCTTTTGGCTAAGATCATGATAAATTGTTATGTGACATCCATCCACCCTCTTCCCTAGAGTGTAAAATGACAGTTTGGTGAAAACCAGTTATCCCAATGAATACTTGTATCCGGAAGTGCAAACTAATAATCATTATCGAGGTTTTCTCATCGCTTTTGAAGTTTGGAGTTGGGGGTGGGTGGGAACTAAGCAGTCAATCTATCCAATTCCTCCAATGACATTCCCTTCTCTTGCTGTCTTGTGTGACAACAACGCTGATGTCTCTGTAGCCACCACGCATGCCCACGCGCTACAGCCGCGAACCTGGCCTCAAAGACAGCCGATGACTGGTTTTCACGGTTCTATTGAGGGCGCGCTCACGCTGCGAGTCGCCACTCCTTCGCTTCCTCGGTCTGCTACGGGATTCTGCTGCAACCCGCATCACAAGCCGGAAGAGGCAGGGCGGCGTGGAGAGACAGAGAGGGTGGGGGACAACATCTCTGGCCCACAATCGTCAGACTGCAGTCTCACGCTCGTCCGTCATCAGCGCTTCATCAGCTCAAACGACGATCAGAATGGCAGGTAAGTGCATGTGTCGGTCTTAAGGCTGTGTCAAACGGTGTTTTGCAAACAGGTTTTCCTTGGAACTGTTTCTGAAACAGCCTCGTTTGCTGTCTGACATAAAAGTCGTTCTTAACCAGACAAAAATGGACGAACGTTTGACCAAATCTGGCAAGTTTTTTTTCACTTTGTGGAACTTGGTCAAACCTTCGTGCATAATTTGTCTGGTTAAATTGCCGTGTGTTTCTCAAACCTGTTTCCCTTGTGTTTCGGGTTTTACACCTTGCCCTATTTTCGAGAACAGTTATTGATACTCAACAAAATGGCCACCAAAGCCACGGGCACTTTTGGAAATCTAACCAAAAATTTGACCCGTATTCAATTGAATGTTTCCATGGACCTCACGAATTATGGGGCTCTAGAAAGCCCAGGTATTTACCAAGACAATTTAAATCAAGTTTGTGACTAGCTATGCAAGTGTTATTGTCAACAACAGGAATTGATGTCGCAGGTACTGCTACCATTTCAGTCAATTTTCCGAAGACGATGCTATATCATATTTCACAACGATGGCTTCATCAGTATCATATCATGAGGCTGTTCACTGACATTCGATAGGTTTTGTATGCAAGGATCGCACAGTTTCCGAAAACAAGTTAATCCATGTACCGCTGCAAACGGAAAAACGCAGCTTCCAGAATCGTCGTTATTCATGCGTTTGAGAAAGCGTCGACACGAAGCTGTTTCCTGTTCTTGGTGTGACAGAGCCTTTAGACTAATGACTGCTCAAAGGACGCAATCACTACGAGCTGACATCCAATCGAGATAGACTATGCGAGTGGCTGAGGCGTGTAAATCGGCTTTAAAATATTCAGTGAGGTGCCATGATTCAGTAAGGCGATTACATCCAGGTCCATGGGATGTGGTTATCGGCATTTGCGAGTCAAATTCTAATCTTCTTGACAACCATGCGACGAATGTCGAAAGACATTGAGTCCAAAATCGAAGACACGTGGCAAAGCCTGCAGGGCGGCTCTTGAGAAGTATACTGGTAGAGAAAGTGATTAGAAAACATTGGAAAATGAGCTTCGAAGATTGCTTAGGTTGTAGTGGTAGTGAGGAAACGGGGATCTGAACACATATATAAATCAGAGGAAACACGTGACTCACTTTCTTTTTTACTTTTATACTTTTGGACTAGGGGCGGGTCTAGGCTTGTGGCGGGACTAGATGGAGAAAGAAACGGTGGCCCCCTTTACCCACCACTGTCAATAAAACCAAGTGGCGGCCCCTGATATTACGGCAGAACGTTAATTAATTATAATACTACATATAGCTTACTGCCCCGACTCTAGCAACATTGTTAAATATAGCGGGCTAATTAACAAGAAACAAAATGTTTTTTCGGTCACATTACCGACAGCTGTGTAGTTATTTTCTCTTTCTGTTATATATTCGATATATGTTGTCTTGGCGGCCCCTGGTGTTTGGCGGCCCTGTGCAGGTGCACAGTTTGCACAAGCCTAAGTCCGCCCCTATTCGGAGTTCAACGACAGTCACCTGCATTGAGGAGACTTGAGAGCTGCAAGTAGGACTTCAGCTTCTTAAAGTAAAATCTGAAGCAAGACTTTAGGATGCGGTTAGGGAGTGGAAGTTTGTTTATTTTTGTAGCAGAATTAATAAAGTATAGTAGTGTAAGTTATGAATTATGATCTTGTGTTGTTTATCCGCTGCTATCTTGTCCTTGTCCATCCTCTCTCATGTAACAAAGACACGTGGCACCCGGTATATCGGGTAAAAGGAGCAACTGTTTCTGCCGGGTAGCAAGATGCCCATTTACACTCTTTTCTTATTCTTTTGTTCTTTCTTTCTTTTAAGTAGCGGAGGTCCACACCAAATTTCATTATTCTGGCAGTCAAGTGAACACGTTGTCTGTTGTCGCTTCGGCTGCTGACTGGCGGTAATGTAAGCTACCGTTAGCCAAGAATTTTAAACATTTTAAACACAGGGAGCCAAAGAGGAAGCTTATTTTTGGTCGTCACTTCCATCACGGAGAAACTGCTTGCACACACCATGCAATTATATAGCTGCAAGTGGGACAAAAGAGTGGCAGCGGCATTCACTCGCGCGGAACGGCCATTCCGTCATGGTCTATCAGCACCGTGACAATCACCTTCCGGTTTATCTCTGTCGTCTGTCGGCCCTCCTTGTCTCTCACCTTCTGATCAGGTGATCTGTTGGTTCTGTCGGCCCTCTTTATGACAATCTTTTGCTTGGCTGTGTGCCAAACTCTTATAAAAGAATTCATTTTTGTTTCCGGCGGATAAAAATAGTAAACTGTTATACCGTCCACGACTAGAGTAAACGGAGGATTTTTTGAAGACCAAGGGACTGACAGGGCCTCAGCCCGACCATTTATCGAACGCTGAAAAAAAAAAGAAATTTCTTGCAATAGTCGTTAACGAACATTTGCACATGGAAAATTCTAGATAATTGTTATCGTTAATGGTTACCCTGCTTTTCAGTGCGGAAATATACAACCTGCAAAGAAGAGTTCTCCATAATGTTTCTAAAAGATGGGCACCGGCATTGTCATTTTGCGAGGTGCATGCTCAGGTGCGCTGCAGGTGAGGTGCTGGGTAGCCAGTGGTCTGGGGCTGCAAGAATCATTAACTCATTAGCCACCAGCCCAGCCACGGCTTGCACACAGTTATTATGGAATGGGATCCGAAAACCTACACGAACTGGTCGATGATATAAAGGTGTTGCCACGGTAACTCTGGTCTCCTGGAGCTTTGACAGTTTTTTCTGCTTCAAGATATGTGTGTGTGCGTGTTCCTTTCCTGCCTGTTATATGGTCGACGCTTAACGTTTGGTCAGTTTTTAATTCTGCTGTAAATTAATTCGTCCTCTTCGTCAAAGAACTTAAGGTCATTTGTCCAAGTATAATAGTCTGTGTTTATTCGTAAAAAAATAAATAAATTGATGAGATAAGAGAGACTTACCTGGCAGCTGGATAATTGCAGGAAGACGTCGATGTGTGGAGTTAGTGACTAAAGCCAACTTGAGCTCAAAACACCTGAGCTGATATTACCGTCGAGTCTAGAGCCCTGCTCGAGCCGATGGCATCATTATACCAGCTTACTGAGGTCGGCTCTTCAAGCTCAATAAGTTTTTGTTTTTGCTTTAAGATATTGAGAAACTGGCGTAATGCACAAAAATGGACAAGGGGCGTTTTTGCCTGACATACTGTAAGCCTTGGTGTTGCGCAATGAGTCAACCTTAATATCATCATTGTGGTGTTGCAAGCCTGAAAGCAGCAGCAGCATCAGCAGCAACAACAACAACAACAACAACAACAAGCCTGCCATTAGGAAATGGCAAGTCCGACAGAACTGAATCCGCGAACGATGGTACATGGCATGGCAGAAAATCAACCTTTTAGCCAAAAAAAAAAAAAATGTTTTTTAAAGGAAAATGCCAAACTGTTAGGACAGGGTAGAGAGAAAGACAAATGGAGAGACAGAACGGTTGGGCGGAAGTAGAAAGATAAGTGAGTCGAAGATGGAAGAATATTTAGAAACGCATTGTCTTCATATGCATTAACATTGTTTAATAAATATAATATTCAGTTTTCAACAATTTCCCCTTTAAAGACAGCGCCTTTCCCCCAGCACCAAAGCCGGGTTCAAACAGGAGTATCTGTAAACAGATGTCACAACCAGAGAGAGAGGTATGACAGAGCCGTGATTCGAACCCACGACACTTGATTCCCATCGCCATGGTGTCAGGGGCATTAGCCACTGCACCACCAACCGCCCCCAGCCTCTGGCACCACAGATGACGTATATTGTGTCATCGATTTTCCGCCTGCAAATATTGGCATTGGACCGTGCCAGACTGTTGGTGGTACACGGCGTTTGATCAATGTCTGATGTTTATTGAGTACCGAAATATATGGTCCAAGCCTGTGCGAAAAAAACATTATTAGATTTCTCTCTTTTACACGCGCGCGCGCACACACAAACACACAAACGAAGTTTTTAATGACTCAGACCACGTGGCCTCCGTATTTACGCGATGAGCACAGCTCGTCCAATAACATGAAACCTAATGACTATAGTAAAGTATATCAGAATACAGCATAAAACGGCATCATAGTTAACTAACAGAGAGAAAAAATGTATGGAAGAAAGAAGGAAGATAAGAAAAGAGGTCAAGGAAAAAAAAAAGAGAGAAGGAAAACAAAGAGAAATACGCATAATGAATGCAGAAAGGAATATTTAAAAAAAATAATAACAAGGCCATGCGCTACATGAACTGAACACCGCTTTCGAACCTCCTTACACACTTTCACCTCCTCCACTGCCATACCACCAGCAAACGTCCACCACCATCGGTCCACCTCAGTCACTGTCCGCTAGAGTATCTTTGTAGTGTGCATGAGGTCAAAGAAGCATCATCATCATCCATCCATCATCCATCCACCACCATCCATCCATCATCATCATCAGCATCATCAAAAGGCGACGTGTCTTTATTCAAGTAAACCATTGATGATGTCATGAATCTCTATTCAGCGAAGGTTCCTCCTCTCCTCGAGGCAAACAATGGGGGACATGGATATCACAGATGAACCAGCAAAAGGCTGTCGGCCATAACTGCTCAAGGTTCTTCGAGTGGCCTGAGTGTGAACGGCACTCAGTTCTTCGTCACGCTGGTGTAGCCACTTCCTTCCCCAGAATTTCATCGACTGCGCCTGGAGTTTCCTTGCCGTTAAGTGCCTTGTTTTCGCAGACGCAGCTTCTTGCAGGATTTTATTGATTCCTTAAATTCTCTCATTCTACGATTTTTTTTTAAACAGGTAACGGCTGGAACTTTTTTTTTAACCTTCTCTGAGGTCAGCGTGGAAACAAACGCAATACTCCTCGCTGTACATCCAGCTCGCAGTTTCCTTAATGGTGGCAGTTCCGCAATTTTCTGCAGTTTTATTTCTGTTTGTCAAACATTGTTTTCTATGAAAAGCCTTGGGCAAGAAAAGGCAAGGCTGCTTGCCTCATCAACCTCCATTGTGTTTCGATGATTTCTTTACACCGACTGACATGACCCCCCACCACCACCACCACCACTAACCCCGCCTACCACATACACACATTCCCACCACAATTCTCGATCGCAGCCATCCCCACCCTGGCTCCACAACGCGTGCATGAGATGAATGTCCTCATCGATGAATGGAATTAAGTGCATCGGCTTAAGATGACTACTAATAAACCTCAACGAGGTATGCAGCGGGGTGTAGATTGTACTTATTATTTAGTTCCTCTTTGTATTTTCTGTATTTGATTTTATTCTTCGTTAGTACTGTAGTTTATTCTTTTATATTTCATATGTTATTTATTTGTTTGTGTTCCTGTCCCTCGTATGCTGTCCATGTTTCGTTCTTCTTTTTAAGCACTAAGGAATGTGAGTATGCGCTTTGTAAATTTTGCATATTATTTATTATTACTCTATAATGCTGTATCATTAGCTTTTCTTTGGAATTGGTATGACCAATGACTAACTATTAATCCCAATGGACAATTTAAAGGTGGAAAATGTGCTCGGTTGCTATATATAAAAGTTCTAGTTACAGGTTAAAAAAAATGAGCAAGTGACACAATCTAAATGAAAAAAAAACTACTTCTAGATCGTTCATAGGCACACACACAGTACACACAGGTGCACAAAGACATTGTTCATTGCTCGTAGGCACTTTTGTCTTCTATTGGAAAGCGTTCTGTCTGTCTGTCTCTCTCTCTTTCTCTCTTACACACACACATACTCACTCTTATTGTATCTCTATATTGTTATATATATCACTAGTAATGCAAAAATCCATCCACTCCAGCAAAAATATAAAAAATATCGTAAAAAAATAACAATACCAAAAAAAATCTATTTTCTGTGGTCTACTGCTCTGCCACTCCAGATTTTCTGGTGATGCTGTCTAGGATCTCCCACCCCACCAATCCCATTCCCATCTTGTTCATCTAGGAGCACTGCAATCAGATTTCCTTGGCGGCGACAATCCGTCTCTCAAGTTCTCTGACGCACTCCATCGCTAAAGGGCACAGCACTCCGGAGTAACGAGTTAATGGACCGACCTCCCGGTCTTAAACATCTCCCTGATTAAAGCCTGTAATAATTCACTTTGTTCCGTCGTTTAGTTGTGCATTTCTGTCTCCCCTTCCTTGAGAAATTGCTTTCAGTCGCCAGATGAAGTTCCTGATTACCGTCCCTGTGGATAAACAAGGGATAAGCATATAACTTTACACCACAGAGACAAGCAGACTTTCAAAGACAACGCGTGTTAGAAGTTTAGCTCTGTGGTTATAATGACCTGGACTGTCCTTTCCAGATTTACTTTGGTGCCCCAAAGATTATGCATTAATGTGGCTCCATGAGCCCGCGGCTGTTTGTGTCTATTTGTGTAGTAGCCAGAATTGCAGGGTATGTTCGGGGGTACGTGGGCCTTTCTTTCTGTGATCCACCATCACGAAATGAGTCTTAGAGGCTCAGAAAGGTGATTAGGGTCCACTTTAAACTGGCACACTTCAAACCTTTATAATTCACTCAATATTAGAACTAGAACAACTTGGGTATCAAAAGAAAGATCAAAACCTGTACATTTTAAAAATATACAATTTGTAACATCTCAAATTAAGACTCATTCTGTGGTGGTGAGTCATATATTATATAAATTTCTCGTTCTTGGACGTGTTCCAGAGAAAACAGAGGGCACTGCAGGTAAAGACATCGTGCCAGACGATGCCAGCGAGTTCACAATAGCTGCGGACCTCACCCTCTACGCCAACCCACTGCGGTGCCTCAACGCCTCCAAGCCGCCCAAACCGGCAGAAAAGGTGGCAGCGGAGTCCGGAGAAATCATCGCCGCCGATCTCGTCAAGTATGGGAGCCCGTTGGACGACAAACCAGTAAACAAATAGCGTTTTGTCCGGGGGACACCGAACAGGAGAAGGAAATTTTACTGTGAATATTGCAACTCATGCCTTTGTGTGACGACAGCGCACTGCACATCACTCATCCCACTAGAGCGCACGTGCACGCATGCTTCGTGTGAAGACAACTCCGTCCTGTTGTGGAGTAGTGTTTGCATCTCGACAGTGTCATACTTGTTCACTCGAACATGTTCATGCTGGTATAAAACGTTCACTACTGCCTACATTTCTTGTGTCCAACCATGGATGTGTATAGGTGGTCTGCCACGACCAACGTTTAGCCTCAGGAGGTTCTCCGCTGTTAGTCTCGGCGAGCCTAAACAAAGAATGGGACTAAACCGGAAGCTTTGTAGTAGCATGCCTCGTTTTAGTAGTTAATATGAAATGTGAAGAAACCGGAAGCTTTGTAGTAGCATGCCTCGTTTTAGTAGTTAACTGGAAAAAATCGTCTGAAAGTCCAGTAATAAAAGTTCGTGGTCGACGTTTTTGTTGTTTTAAAGACTGGCAATCTGACGATAGAGACAGGCAGATAAATAGATAAAGATATTGTAAGAAAGCTAGAAACCTTAAACGCCTTCTTAACAAAACAGACGTACGTAAATAAGCATATTTACCAACTGTTTATATGACAGTCGTATAAAACAAATCGCGCATTAAACGAAGAACCCTAAAAAAAAAAGCTCCCTTCTGGAAACTTGCAACTCCTGTGTTGCCCACTGACGTCCTCCAAAAGGAGGATGGGAGAAGAAAGTTGGATCAGAAGACATCTAGGTCTTGTTGGGAGATACCAGCAAAAAGTGGAAGAAAGAAGAAAGAGTAGAGGACCACGGGACGGCGAAGAAGCAAGGAAATGTTTGTCCACGTTCATCGTTTTGCGACGACTGCCAAAAAAAAGCTTTGCACAAAAGCCATTTCAGAAGAGGCCTTCTGTTATGCATCGGCGTAAGAGACGCAAGATTCCGTGTTGGACGGCTTCTGCCTTCCATTTCGGACAGTTCTTTGAAGAGACAAAGAGTTACGGGTTGTCTTGCAGGGCTAATGCAGGGGGCCAATAGTAGACTCCATAGACAAGAAAAGCAAGGTGGGAAATTTTATTTGGAAAAAAAAAAATAGGACAGGAGAAAAACCGATAAAGACGGAAGAAAGACAAAAATGAAACGGGAACTCCATGACAATCTGCAGTTTTGTTTTTTCCACAATGGTCACTATTCTGTCACATATCATATCCCTCCTGAGATTATCTTCCCCAAACCTAGCCATTAACCCTCGTCAGGGCTGATAATGCCCCAGCGCATCAGCTGACAACCAGGTACCCAATGTTTCTGGAACGATGACTGATATACAGGGTGAGTTTTCCAACCGTTAGTCCGGCAACCTTTTGCCCCATGTCACGCACATTACCGGTTATTACCCCCAACACACACGCTTTGTAGAATAGATGACCCTCCTCTCTCCACACTTCACACACAAACTAGAATGTTGATAAAACACTAGCAAGTTACAAATCAAAACACAAGACAGGTTGTGCACAGCAACTTCATTTTTCACTGAAGATGTGATAGAAGTTTATACAAAACGTCCTTGACAGTAGTATACCTAACAAACAATGTAAAATATTAACAAATAGTTATTTTTTCTGAAGCACAGTACAACATACTACAAAAGTTCCCTTTGTCCAGACTGCTGTCAGGTCAGCAGCTTATTCTTCAGGAACTGATTCATTCTCAAACTTATAAAAATTTGTTTCTTCTGCCTCCAACACAAAACTGTTTGCAAATATTGTACACATTAATTAAAAAAATGTTCAGAAACTGATGAAAGAACCTTATTTTGTGACAGACAGTTCCGACGGCAATTGAAACGTTCATTTGGCAGGCACCAAGTAAACATGTGAACGTGCATGCATAAATATACATACTAGTGAACGCATACAATTCATGCAAAATTTTCACCAGTCACAAGTACTTCACAACCTTTGCAAATGGAATGCCAACTAGCATGCTGATTGCAGGAAACATCTGGAATCCAAAATTAGCAAGAAACAAAAGTTAGAAAAATATAATATTTAAAAGAATGATTATAATGTTGGTAAATTGGAAATGATAAAGGATAAGAAAGACATTTTTCCTAACCAATCAAGCAAAATTAAAAAAAAAACTATATATCATGGCCCAGCCTCCAAGTTTACTAAAACTAATGATAAAGGAGTGGAGTATGGGGATTGATTGGCGTCAGCACGAGTCTTACTNACAGTGTCCCAAAGCAACTCTACGAACGCCTGACACACCCTGAGCGACAGTTCTTATGTCTAAAAAACACTTTACCATACAGCAACCATTCTGCCTGTGGCATACAGAGACCGTAACTGACACTTTCTGTCAACTGTAAAAAAATAACAAAGTGAACAAGATGAAAATGGCTTGCACTCTGAAGACACTGAACAAATAAGATAGAACCAGAATTACTATTCATAAAATTGCACTGATAATGCCAAAGTCCCAAACAAAATTATTTCTTTAAAGAAAAAAACTAGCATATAAAGAAAAGTATATATAAGCACAAGTATTACACTATTTCCACACATTTTAAAGCTTATTGTATCAGCATGATTGCATATTTCTATCAATTTGCCATAAATATGTGCTGTAATTTTGGAGAACTGAAGTTATACTTTTTAACATCCTAAAATAAAAATCTATGCACAGATGATACATAATACGATCATCACCTCAGCAGGAGACGCTCACACACACACACATGTACATGGGTCATAAAGCACATGCTTTATTATAAAAAAAAAACAAAAAACTTTTTTTGTCCCAAATATTATAGTTTATGAGGGAATCCAATAAAAAATACAGCAGACTTAAACATGTCATTATTAAAAGGTAAAAAATTCCAGTAGTGCTTATGATTGTTAAAATTAGATGCAATTATACTTAAAATGTTCCATAATTTTACAAGGGTGGGAGGAAGTGTTTATTTTCCTTTTCAATTCTGTTAATAAATAATGCCACAAGGAGACACTTTACCTCTACTAAACTTGTTGAGACATTGAAATAACTAGTAGTAAACTGCCATGTAGCCAGGACAATTATAGTTCTCTCTCTCACTTGCATGTACGTACTCGCACACACACTACACACAGATGCAAGCCATCTCAACATATTCCTGACATGAACAAGATGATACATTTCTTTTTACTTAGCTGAACATATTACTGAACATCAATTTCATTAAAGAACCAAGTTACATCATCAATGATTTTTTTTTTTGATATATTGTTGAATTTCTTACAAAATATGTGCATACAACTTGCAATGTCTGCCCTATTCAGTTTAAAGTCTTTTCTTCTAACATACATTTACCTATTGCAAAATTGTATTTGTGAAATTTTATAAATATTGTTAATAAGAAGCAAGTATAAAATACTTTTTCTTCAAAACACAGTTCATATGTGTGGATGCAGGGTTCCATCATATACAACTACTAGCTTCGAAAATATGTCTGTGATTACCCTAAATTCTAATGGTAATTAAAATGTTGATTTGGCAGGCACCAAGTAAACATGTGAATTAGCATGCACAAAATACCCCCCCTTCCTATTTTTCAAACCATTTACATGCTCACCTTTTTTGAAGTCTTTGCATCATTCGTCCTTGTCACTCATGGCCTTGCCATTTCTCTGTATATCAAGGGATAAAAGCCACAACATGCAACATTAGCTGGCAAAGTCTATCCAACACACACACGATTACCATCATGGCACACACTTAAAGGATAAAACAAAAGCAAAATTGCTTGCTCAACAGGCATAAAGTAGCGCAAACAGTTACACTACCTAACAGATGGTGAACAACTTGAACTGCCAAAATGAATAATATCAAGCAAATAATGTTGCCACAAAATGACCACAAAAAAAAAAAAAAAGAAAGAAAACCCCCCAAAAAAGCACTCTTCATGAAACCAGCACCCAATTTGAAGACATCCTTCGGCAGTCACCTGCTAGGTTTAAGACAGAGAGATCATGCCCTAGTCACAATGAAAAGATATGCACAGATGATATGTGGATGCAGAATCAATCCTTTTCTTGTGAAGAGAAGTTTATCTGAAGCATTTTTACATTTTTACCAGTTAGAAACAGAGTCCACCCAGAGAACTGGACACTGAATTCCAAAGCCTCTCAAAAGTAGGAAACTGTATGCTACAGAAAGACACACAAACTTTAAACCCATAGCACTGTACAATGCAAATAACTGCCTGCCATGCCCAACAGGTGGCAAGTAATGTCAAGTGCTCTAAACATATAAACACAAAGGACACAGGCTGCTGTCAGCCTTAACAGCCTATTCTTTCTTGTTTCTTTGTTAAGTCTTGTGGAATGCAGAAACATAAGAAACCTTGGTTGGAAACACATCACAACAGGCTTTTTAAAAGCTATTTCGGAAACAATGTTGTAACACAAAGCATGCTTCTTATAGTAATGTCTATGAAAATCAGAAAACCTAACATTAGAACTAGACACAAGCACCAAATGAAGAGCACACTAAAATATTCAATGCATTGCACCATCTAATGAAGTTCTCCACGCTATTCTTTGAAACACGTGATTTAAAAAAAGCAAGGAGAGAAAAAAAGAAAACAAATGAAACCTACAATCTCTGGAGATAGGCATATACCCCCTACAAATATCCGTACACAAAAAGTTTGATGCATGCATATATGCAATAAAACATGATATTGAATGGAACAGGTGATATTCCAAAGAACAATAATAAAAATTTCTACAAAATGAAATATTTTATTAGAGGTTAACAGTGAACAGGTCAGATAAATGATAAACGGCGGCATAGTAATATAGTCCAACATTGTCTGAATGCTAAGTTTATTTTTATTTTAATATATATTGCTCTCGAGATCAGTGGGGTCAGATTTCTTCATGTCAGATAAATAATGAGGGAACCAATGTGATGGTGATGACACATTTCATTATCATTGAAACAAAAGATCTTGATATAAAAATTAAAAGCATCAATCAGATTCTGTTTACACAGAAGCAGAGAAGACAAACCATAGAAACACTCCCCTGTCAATGCTATTTAGAGCTCAATTGAGAGCTGAATGGCAGGAAGGCCTCTATTGAGATATGCAAAAAGACAGCTGTTTTTAGATATTAACAAAAACGATCCCAACCTGCCAATACGACAACACAAGTCTTAAAGGAATGACTACTAATGCTCTAAAAGAAGACCTGACAACAATGCTTAAAACAGTAACTGTAGTGAAACATTTACATCTGAAGGCAACTTTGCAGTAAGCCTGTGAATGTCAACATCCATCACAATAATGGTGCAAATAAAACAGAACCATTGCTTTTAAAATCTTGGTCCATCTAATTAATTCCCAAGCAGAGAAATAATTGTCTTTTCTCTCTTGAAATTGCATCACAAGGAATTTTGTTTGTCATATCAAATCTGCAATAACACATTCTAGATTCAAAATCTAGTTAGCAGGGCAGACCAAATCTTACAAAAAAAAAATATTCTTTTCAAAGATTGGTTGGAGGGTAGGATACCTTTTGATGAAAGTAGTGGCAAACACTTTTTAATCCATGCTAAACAGTCAAATCAATGTGGCAGCTTACACCACGCAAGACTCACAAGGAACATTTCTCACAATTCATGGGTAATGTCTTAAATGTAGGTCAACCCCACCAGTTGATGACGAGGGTGTGATCTGCACCCACGGCAAGTCCTGTCTTGCAGCTTCAACATCTCTATCCCTATGTCTTCGGCCTAAAGAACCTTGGTGTCCTGCCCTTTGATGAGAAGTCGATCGCTTTGATCGGGTGCTAGCTTTGCTGCGAACACTCTGGCGATCAGATGCATAATACAAGTTGGCAGCCTGGGTTTCTTCTGCACTAGAACCTCGCATTGTTGTGTCATAGCTGGGTGGACGTTCCATGGGACGATGTGATGAACGATTTACCCGATGTAAGTTACTACTGTCTTCATTGTCAAAAGCAAGATTGTCAAAGTTGTTGATAGTAGCTGTAGGGTTTGATGCGTTGGTCTTCTGAGAAGCAGTGGCACGGCTTCGGATCTTGACAAACTCCAGCTCATCATTGGCAGGACTGGCTGCAAAAGCACAAAGAAACATTAAGTATTTTGATCACGACGGCAACTTATCAAAACAATTAATCATGGACTCCCACACACTTTTAACATACGTCTTTTTAGTTTTAAATTATCCCTTCCAACAGACCATTAACCTGTAAATCATACTCATTTTTATACATTGACATAAAAACTTATGTGACTGTGCTAACTTAAAAGCAATTCAACCAATATAATTTAACTCTACTCACCAACTCTTCAAATAAAATCTTATATATAAAACACAATTAAAATCTGTTTCTGTATGATTATGACAGAAACAGATAATTATGCATGAATTCCTTTTCCCCCTTTTTAAAAAAAGACCTCTTAATTCAATTCACAATTTTAAAAAGCTTCTTCCCTTCATAATCTTAGAGAGAAAAATATTCAGACCACCATTTGAGTTTAAAGTTAATGGATAGAATGCAGAAATAAAAGTTATAATTCAACGTTGTAAAATTAAAAAAATTAAATACTTTCAAAATACAAGAAAAGATGCAAGAACTCAAGGATATCTCATGCCACAAAACAACTCAAAATGAATAATTTTTTGTACATTTATATATTTTCAAGTAATCTATTTAACAGAATGCCACATGACACAACACAGGGCAAGCCAAGAAAGATGCGCATCTTTTAGTTCATCCCCTTATAATCCCAAAGCTTTCAACATGCTGTCAGTATGTTGCTCAAGGCAAGATAACTCAGGAGTATTTTGAAAAAGGAAAGTTAAATTAAAAGGATTGAAATACAACACTTTTCCCTTCAGTAACTAAAAAATAAAATTAAAAAAATACACTTGCCCCCAGAACAACTTTTAGTAGAAAGAACCTATATACATAAACACACATCTCTTGTAACCTTTAAAGAGCAATCTCTATTAATAAACCATAATTTCAAGACCATTACCATTAAATGACATTTGTTTGTTATTTAGTAATTTATGACAGCTATTTATTATTATTAAATAATGCTTATATTTGAACTTGTATTATCTTTCTTGCAGCCATACATGCACAAACTTACAAGCATGTGTGAACTCATTAAACACTACAACCCAGACACACACAATCACCTCTAAATCACCAAACAATTTGCTACTTTTAAAAAAGCTAACAAAATAACATCCAAAAAATTATTTCTCTCCTACTCATATAACTCCATGAAACTGTGACATCTGAAGGTATTAAAGCTGCCTTACTACCTTAGAGACAATACAGGTAAATGTAGGTGATAAGCAACAACTAAAAAATATGTTTTTAGAATAAAATGGTGTACTGTAAAAGGGGGTGGGTGGGTGGGAAAGTAAAAGAAACAAGGCACAATTCTGCAGCTGTTGCATGCTCCTGAAGTTTCAGGTATGTACAATTTAAGAGTTCGTTGAAAAGATGTTATATTGAGGTTATGTAATAAATGGGGGTGGGACCTGACACTTCTTTTATGACTCTCTGTTGATCTGAAGTCACGGAATGGCTGAAGCTGCACATAGGAAACTCGCAGCACCCCCATATCCTCAGGGTTTGACTCACCAACAAAGATTGAATTCACTGGAATCCAAAATGTCTCAATGAGACATGAAAAATATCTAATTGAGACTGAACACAATGGAACAAAAGTATATAAGCTGAACAACTATTTGTCTACACTTATTTGGGATTTTATGAAATATCTAAATCAATGTCTGCAAATAAACCATTCCACATGCTCATTTTCAATTTTTTTTTCAATACACTCTTGTTCCTTAAGATGGGAAAAATAAACCTGTCTGTCTGGGATGACTTTTCTACTCTACGATATCTAAGACATTTGTAACATCTCATAGTAACATTTAATATATAAAATCTCTTTAGAAATAGAGTCTAAATAGGGATGTCCAAAAACATATAAGAAAAAGATTTTATAATGCTGATTATAATAAAAAAGAATAACTTCTAGTAAAATTTGTAAGATTAGCTTTAGAAAACAAATACTTACCCACAAGGTAAACTGGTATTACTACTACAATGTTCAAAAACAAAACTAGTGAACTAATTGACTAATGAAATCAGACCCCTGCCATAAAAATGCAGAACATCCAGCTACGAACAGTGTGCACCTTCCACCACAGTCACCACAAGATAAGGAACATTTAAACTGCCATATGCACAAGTTTAGAAAACAACATTTTGAGCACAAAGCTGAGACAGCCTACCAGTCCAGTTCAGCCCTCTTCCCATGCCCACATCCACAGAAAAAAGAGAGGATTGAGTCAGTGAGTGGGAAAGATATTTAAAGCAATACTAAAAACTGCAACAGTCAGTACTCTTGTTAACCACATGCAAAAGCATGTATAACAATGGTTCACACACTTCAAGTGAAACTTAAAGCAAACTTCACTCATCCATTGTTAGTCAAATACTGTCATGTGTTTTGCCTAAGACCCAATTGAATGGTAATGGCTTAATGAATGAATACAGGCTTGCCTCGGGATCAACAAAAGATACTCAAACAAAAGCTGTGACTGCCAATGGCATCAATACAAAAGCCACGGAAATATCTCTTTGAATCTTTATACATTTCACCATGCCCAAGGCAACATTTCTGTCATATTTTATAATGTATGACAATGAAGTCACAAAATTCAGGAATAAAAATGAATCATGGAATCATTCTCTGGACAAACCATAAATGATTGTTCATGATGCACCTACTCCCAAGGGTCACAGATTAGGATACTGACACTCTCTCACCTACAAATTTTAGGATTAGGAATTTGAAGCGATTCTTTTAATGAGTACTAAATTTGGTTATTTACTGCATGATTCTGACTGCTACTGTGTTTACTAGCAGAGCCCAAGGGCTGTGTGAAGTCTATAACTGATAGCCAGTGTGCTACCAAGAAGTACAATGAAACCTGCAAAGGGACAGTCTTTTTTCAAGAAAAAACTGTTATCCATCACTTTTACACATAAATGAATGGTAAAAGACAGCAAGAAAGAGAATGATTTAGTATACAAGTGAAACATGGCCTTCTTGCACATGCATAGCATTGATGCCAAAACTATGCATTTTTCCAAAAGTCTCTGTTGATGTCACAGAGTGTATGAGAAAAATGAATCAAGCAGTGAAAGTGACAAGGAACCAACAGCTTCCCAATCAATGGCACAATGATTCTGTTTATGACAAAAAGAAGTGAGATAAAAATAAGATTAATTTTTTTTAAATGCTTAATTCAAATTTTATTCTGGATTTTATAATGCAAGCTGACATGTTAAGTGAACCTTGTTAATAAATACTTTTGTTATCATAGCCCATTCAGCAAATGTTTGTCAAAAGAGAAATGAAGCAAAACAACCTATAAAAGGCAACATATTAAAAAATAAATAGAAGCAAAATGTATCAGCAAACAGCTTTAGCAATTATCTGAAACAAAGCACTTACACAAGAAAAAACAACACAAAAGAATGCTCTCACACATGGAAAGTGCCATGATCAGAAAAAAGAGCTGCATTATACTGTGTAACCACAATATACTTATATTATCTTTTTTAAAACAAAATCTCAATGACAGCAGGGAGAAGAGAAAAGCACTTCATGAGGTTGTTATGTCAAAAAAAAACTAAAATTAATTTTTCCCTGAAATATGCTTTATGAAGAATTTTACAAAACAAAAAAGTAAAAACGTTTGGTAAGTAAAGGAAAATATAAAGTACAGAAAAACTTCAAGAACAAAAAAATATATATAGATGAAAATGCAGATGAGACTGCAGAAGACATTGTCTTAAGATTTGACCTGTAAATAAAGGTGAATTCAAACACTAGCATAAGTTCAGCTCTTATTCTGTTGGCAAACAAGGACACAACGAAAAGAAGCAGAACAATCTCTCCAACACACCTGTTAGTGAAACATCGGAGACGAGCAACATGCTGACATTTTCACAGCCCGACCAGCTGTGTCTGGTCTGAGTAGTTTGTGCTCAGACGCAGATAAGGCTGGGTGGAGGAATGACCAGAACCTGTGTTTGAATCCGCCCCTGGACTGGGACTATGTCTGCCATGATTCGATCCTGAACCAGCACCCACTGATGAAGTGCTGGCTGACAGAGACGGCATGTTGTGACTGTGGTGGTTATGTTGGTGGTGATGTTGATCACTGCCATATGATACAGACCATTCCAAGCTGTCATGGTAAGAAACGTACGTTGGAATACACCAACTGTCCCGAGTAGCAACCGGTCGGTATGTTCCACTACCATCCACCCCTTTGCAGGACATAGGGAGGGTGGAATGCTGGCCAAATGGCCGGGAGTATGTGCTAGCATGAACCAGGTACTTACAAGCATCTTCTTCCTCCAGATAAGTGTAGACTGTTATGCAGGACACTACAAATCCCAACAGCTGTGGCAGCAGACGAAGAATGCGTTGGCATCAAGTTTTGTTATCAGCATGTATGCCATGAATAGTGACATCACAGCAGATATAAATCACCAAGCAGATGCCATAAAAAAGATTGCCAGGTCCAAATGTTGTAAGAATGTCCCAGTGATTGGAGATGCCAATTTATAATCAGCAAAGGTCATGAACAGCACAGGTTCAGTGATGATAGATGGCCATAGTTGTTTGGTGTGCATGAATCATAAAAGAAAAAACAATACATCAGTAGTTATGACAAAAACTCAACCTTTCACTGGTTCTCCTTACAACATATCTAACATTAGCTTTCCAGCAGAATCTTGCTAGCTTTTTAAACATTTTTTACTTTCTAGCCATGGTGAAAACATGACTCCTTATGATGGCATAAGCTACTACTGCACATCAAAATTCTTATCATGTTTTTATAAACCAAAATGACTTGTGATAACCTTTAAAATCCAAATAAGGTGTAGTACCCTTTGATTAAACAAGTTAGTTGGCAACACTGGGATAGGCCATAACAAATGGTTCAAAATCTAGCCCCAGGAAATTCATTGCTTTTTATTTATGTAAATCTAAGACAATCAAAGCGAAGCTACTCACAGACAAAAGGCACTGGACTGCTGCATGAATGACCTCAACATAGTAGTACTGTAGTATGCATCCATGCACAAACTCTTCAGGAGGAATTGGCCTGCCTGTATCACTCTTGTCTGAAGATCCCAGCCAGGAGCTGTTGGTAACAGAACAGCCTATCCCATGTTCCAGCCACCAGGACTTGCTTTCAGTACCAATTGTCAGAATGTAGCGCTCTCGGTTCTGAAAAAGACCACAGATTTAGAGGATAGCTTTGTGATTACTGAGCATCATCTCTAAATATCTTCATTATACGTAACAAACTATCTTCATAGGCAGAGAAAGCTACTGTTCATAAAAGAACAGAGTGAATGAAACAGACAGTAGTGAGAGAGTGGAGTAGAAAGGTAGCTAGGAGCTAGGTGTGTGATCATAGCATAGCAGATAAAAACAATATACTTTTAGACGTGCTTAGAAATAGAAAGCCAACATGCTAGTGACATCTATCATATTTTAATTTTTCAATGCCTTTTTCAGATACTAAATAATAACAATTGAGTATATCCTGAACTGTGAAGTACAGCACAATTTTTTTTGGCAAAGTTTTAACTTTTAATAAAAATTTTGATTTGTCTTCTTTATTCATAACTTTGTGAGTTTTTGTTTTTATCTATTTCATTATTATTATGCCCATCTTTTTCATTACAATTGGAAGCTTGTGGTTGATATAAATGTAGTATTCTGCATAATCTTCAAGGACTCACACAGTTTATGATTTGGGGTAAAGCTGGTAGGGAGACTGGTTTCAGTCAAATCGCTTCATGCCAACGCAGGTTTTAGCAGTTTTTCTTATAATTTACTTTTTAATTTTTTAAATAGGTGAATTCATGCACATCTAAGACCATTTTTGTGGTGAAATAATGTTCTTGAGGCGTTAAATTACTCACCCTGTTTAAAATGCCAACTTCAAGGTACAGACAGATAACGAAGACATTCCAGCCCAACCATAACAGACTCCACACTGCATACTAAATAATAAAAAGCACATTATAAACCACTAAATGCACAAATAAGCAAAATTATGCATGCCAACTTTTCTGATTAGTTAATGCCAAGATTAAATTATTCAGAAGCAATATGAAATGATCAGCAAAAAACTAACTCTATTATAAAATCATCACTGATGGCAATGATAAAACATGGGTAAAGACCAAGAAAATAGTTTGAGGCTACAAACGAAAAAACTGAGTCATCCAAACTTCAAATGATTCAGTGCAAATTGATCCATATAATTATACATAATAAGAATCTAAAAACAAAGTCTTACTTTACTATAAGTGATAGCGTATTAAGTGAGAAAACACCCACCACTACAACAAAGGACCGATACTGCTGACAGGCTCCAAAGAGGCCAAGGATCACAGCAATGATCTGAAAGAAGTTTCCAATGATAGGTGCCCACATATACCCCAGAAAGTCAAACACTTGCCGTTCCACTGTTGATAGCTGCAATTGAAATTGATAGAACATTTATAAATATACAACAAAAACCAAATGGATTTCAAAAGGGGCTGAAAAAGAAGCAATGCAAACCAATAAGCAATGCTATGTATATTGATATGTCTGTTTTTTGTTAAATTTAAAGACAGGTTACTCTAATGAGTTACAGAAGGCTTTATTATGGCACTCAATCTTTCGATCTAAAACAAGAAAACCTTATCAGCGCAGTCTCCTAGTGCCTGTTCTGGGGTAATTCATTATCCAGTAACCTATCCATTATTCCATAAAAAAAAACAACAGAATTTTTAATCACAAAACAAACAGCTGCTTACATAAAAGCCCCATTCTAATTTATGCATATAAGTGCATCAAGTATACAATGAAATATTTTTCATATAAAATAACATTTTGTGCACCAACAAGATCCAAATATCTTCAGCTAAGATTTAAAATAATCTGTAAGTAATATTATCAGATGGCAACTTCTTTACAAAAGGCTGATATGTTATTGTTAAGCAAATACTGATTGAGAGAAGTCCCTTAAGCCTATTTTTTTCATAAAACTACAAACACACTTTGGTAGCCTTCAGTAATTTAATGAGGCACTTCTTCCACATTAACATAAATTTATCAGCATGACAATACCAATAATAATAATAATAATAATAATGCCAGTTATAATATAGAAAGGAAAAATTTCCAAATGAAACTAGTGTTTGAAAAAGACATGACGATTGCTACCAATGTATCACCAAATCATTACAATGATATATTTCTACACACTTATTAACTCATAACTTGCAAACAAAATAAGAAACAGTCAAAATAAGGTCAATTTAACTGTAAATATTTCCTGCCCAAACCAAAAAAAAACATGCATAAATTATATCAAAGGTCACCAACAAATGTCACTTAAGTTGCTACACATATATTAAATGTCCCGCTGTCAAAAAATGGTCAATTATACGGAATTATTTCCTGACGCGATCTAGGAAAAATTCATTATAATTTTCAGCAGACATTATAGCTAATCGGTATTTTTTAATATGTACTGCCAAATGACATCTGCAATGAACCTCACAAAAAAAGTCAGAATCAATAATATCACAAATAACAGAGTTGATAGGGCATCTGATATTGTGAACCTGGGGGATGGATTTTATGACTGATGTTCGGGTGCGATAAGAATTACCATTCTTAACAGTTCAGATTCTTTTTATGATTGTGGTTTACATCTAAACATTCACATTAACTAAAACGTCAATGTTTACAAACAATTTAGCTACTGGTCCTAAAAGTACATCTCCGGCATATTTCCAATGTGAAATGCACGGAAGCGTTACCACGCAAACAAAAAAATAACTCCACACACACACACTTACACGAGACCTTTACTACTACTTACCAGCTGAAATGTAAAGACTGCTATCATAGTAGTCTTGATAGTACGGGTTAAGTATTTTCCCGTCATTTTAATAAAGTTTT
>SRHC01001844.1:56860-92760 GCA_004794325.1 Pomacea maculata | reverse complement strand
AAATTATGGCTTTAGGACACAATCCATTCGATCTCTACCATTTTTTCTGTAAAACAAAAAACACCATAAAACAACAACAAAAACTGAAGTTGAACATCTCACAAAACGTTACGGGACATATAGAAAATAGTTAATTACCCTTAAGTATTACCCTCTCTATGAATTTTCTGTCGTGGGCAGAACCCGTGAAGAACACGTTTCTTTTTGTTAAGCACTGCTTTTAGGCCCTTGGTCACCCAAGGTTTGTTGTTAGGATAAACATAAACTGCTTTGATGGACTGGTGCTATATACACTTTTTTACTCCTGTGTGATTTACTCCTAACTGTGAGTTAAATGTCTGTATGAGTATGTATGCCTGCCCTTGTGAGCGAAGACAAATTTCTGTCCTGGGTCTCCTCGACAGACAATAAAGTCTGTTTTGATTTGATTTGATTTTTGATTTGAAGTATATAAGTAGGTGACCAGACGTCCCGCTTTAGACCTCTTGTCCCGCCTGCTCATCGGGTGGAACGCCCAATGTCCCGCTTTCTGGCTTTCTGGCAAGTCCATCAAATGTCCCGCGGTTGTCTTTAAAAATCACTTTTTTCGGCGTTCTTTGACGGTGACGACACCATCATCGGCACGTGTCCCGCTTTCGCCCCCGAAACATCTGGTCACCTTATAATATAACACTTCATCTTGAAACGTACTTGAAATGAATCTTTATACCTACTATCTCACCGATTGAACAGTGGACGAGATTACGAGGAACCAGATCTTCAGACTCACCTGTCGCATCCATCACAATTGCATTGATATTAATTGTTGCAAGGCAATAAGTATTGCCCGCCGCAAAAGTAATAGCAATTTCAAATTTTGACTCCGCTTGGATTTTTTTTGGGTTGTTTTTGTTGATCTTGAAAGGGAGAGTGCTTCCACCTCAAGGCGATTTCGCACTATGGGGGAGGGGGGCCAGGGATTTTCAGGGGAGGGGAAGGCTTTGGAGAGGGTAGGTGACTGTGGTAAGGAGAGGAGTGGGAGAAGGGTTGCCGTTCGTTGTTTATGCCGCAGGTGTTGTCTACTGGTGCTGGTGCCCTTTTGCCATTGGAGTTGCTATGCTCGTGCTGTCCTGGAGTCCTGGCAAGTCTGCAGTGGTGGTGTACTATCTGGGTTGCCACATCCTTTTTGTTGCCCTATTTCTATATCCTAGGCTTTTATTACTCAAACAGAATTAATGGCACCGAATACTCTCCAAATCTAAAATATATTAAAAATGCTTGGTTGAGAAATAATCATGGAAATAAATATCTAAAATCTTCCTTAATCTTAAAATTTTTCTGTGGTTTTGAAGTAATTTTATTAAAAGCACGATGCACAATTATATCGTTGATTTTGTAACTTTAGCAGATTTTAAAAAATTAAATTATTCATAAATATTACATAATGCTACTTTCAAGGGAGACAGCTTTTCTTATTTCAGTCAAAGTCAAAAGAAAGATGAATCTGGGGAGTGAAACTGTTTGTTACGCACTTAACTGCACGAATTTTTGCTATAAATGTCCTGGTAAGTCTTTTTTTCGTTTTGTGAAGGAGGAGGCAAAGTACTGTAGAAAAGCTTGAATCTGAATTTGCCTACAGATATTGGCATAGAAGATAAAGTTATAATTTATCAAGCAAAACTAATTGACAGATGACAATGCACATAAAGTATTTTACAGTGCACTTCTCGTTTCACTGAAAGTATTTTTCAAAATATTTAAAAGAATTTACATTTGTTTTAGGATCCAGAAAAATTGCACCATTATTTTGAAAATTACTCAACTGCACATACTCTTACCTCTATAGTTTGAAATGCACCACAATGAAAGTAACTATCAAAAATATGAGAAAGGCATAAGACACCCTATAGAAGGGATTTTTATTATTAACTTTATGACTGCCCTAAGGCTAGAGCGGTCTGGTCTTTTTAACATTTTTCCTATAAGATGACGTAGGTGTGAGCATAGAACAAAGATAGTTGATGCAGAAGTTGAGAATTCTTAATTCTAGAGGTAGACTAAATAAAAAGAGTTTCCTTCAAAGCCTAGTGGAAGTACGTGCAGTCAATGTAAGTGGTTCATAATGTCTAAAGCAAGGTGGAACACAGGTCCCTCCCTCCGCTGCCTTTAAGTCCCTAATATATCAGGTACCCAATTTTTGCTGGGTTGAGTTCAGCTCAACGTTAGACCTTCTGCTCTAACCACTAGACTCGGGAGCCTCTCCATCAACAGCATGCTGGCGGTGGTCGTGGGGATCAGGAATGACTGGTGGCTGAGTTTTTAGTTGCATGTCTGTGAGTGTGTCCTAGAGAAATGAAGAAAAGCATTTGTGCACATGCCGATGTTAAAATTCATGGGGTTTTAAAAGACAGAATTGCATTTCGAATTTGAGCAGAAAATATCAATGCATGTTAGTTAACTTTGCAACAAGTGTGAGAAAGAGTCGATGTAACTGAGGAGTGAGTTGCAAAGTAATTTTGTATAGATTTAATAGCAAGCAATGAGTTTTAAGGAATCCCTTGGAGACAATATAAAACTTCATAGCCAAGTCGCTGAGTGTGTACTCTGCTTGCGAGGCGAAGCTGAGTGCACTCAGTAGTGTAGATGAGAGTTCACTGAAGTTCCGATACCCATCCCAGCATGTTATTGGTATTAGTGAGAATGTTATTTGTATTAGTGTTTAATAAGAATTTATTAATTTTGAGGAAAGATATCGGTTTATTTTGTCAGATTATTTGTAAAAGAGTTTATATTTGTCCTTGCTTTTGCACAAAAGAAAGAAAAGATTGCAGCAAAGAGAAAAATAAAAGAATGAAAATATTACAGGCTTTGTCCGAATTACCTGCTTTTGGGTGACCACAATATAACAAAACGGGAAGCCCTCGTGCAGATGTAAGAGACAAGGTTATGTGTTGTACGCCCCTGCGTTTCTAACAAGAACGAAGGCCATCTCTTATGTTCAGTTTGCTTTGGAATCGACTCAAGGTGTAGCAGACAAAAAAACACGATGGTCATGTTAGTGAATGCAAATAAATCAGTTTTATCAATAGCGTTTTCACATGTCTCTTTATTTACTTGAAGACATGACAAAGTCTCGAAATGAGACGTGTGGAATTTCATCACTCATTCTTAATCAACAACATTACCTCCAGTAGCAAACTACAAGCATTCTAACAGTTCACACTGGGGCTGTTAGTTTACACACATACAATTTAACAAACAGCATCAAAAAGAAATCATCAGTACACGTATATTAAAAGTGGTAACTTCATAAAGAAATTAAAAAAATTCCAAATACAAGTGATGAAATATGCTGCCTTATTATGGAAGTACAGGTGAGACTTGCACACATACACTCACTGCTGATGTTATCTGCTTTGTTGCAGATGATCGGAATTATTTAGAAATGTAGCTATCATACAGTTCTCACCTGCAACTGAATTTGTTAGGATATTTACATCTGTAGTCCCCTCACCTGTTTGCTGAATACAGCCGTTACACGCTTGGGTTTTTTTTTTTTTGTTGTCAAGTATGAGTTTTCTGGTACTCTAATTGCAAGAAATGCTTTAGTAATAACAAAATAAGCACACTGTAAAAAGAGCTTTAAATAGAGAAATGTACAAGCAAAAACGTTTTCAAAAGCGGTCATTCTCTAGAATTTTCTGTCATCTGCAGCATTCCAGGAAGCACAGATTGTGGCTACAGCACACATACTACGGTGGACTGTGTGACAGCAGGATTCTGAGGCCAGGAATATAATGACAATGCGACGATAGCAATCCACTGTCACTGCAGCAGGAATCCAATGACACTTTATCCCAGCAAGAATCCAATGACAGAATTTTGTCTCAGCAGGAACTATGGTGGAATCACAAGATGAATAGTGGTATTCTGACCTTAGGTTGTTTCATTCACTGGTTTGTTTCACTGTAGTTTTTACCATGAATCAGACACTCAAAGGCATCCACTGACCTCTGCTGTTTGTACCCTTTTGGTCCAGCACACACATTTTTCCCAGTCACAAGACACTGGCTTTTAGAAAACAATCCACCTAAATATCAGAAAACTCGTTGACATAACCTGCTAAATCTGAAGTCTAGTCTATCAATGTCATCTAGATGCCAAGCCCAAATATCAAGGCTACTAATCCTAAATAGTGTTAAAAGAAGAGTGCCTCTTCAGTAAGCTTGGGGCCAGAGGTGGTGAGAAAACCCTTTACTGTCTGTATATTCTGTCTGTGTATACTCACTTTTTTCCTCATAACCTTTTATAAAAGGAAAAAACAGAATTGAATCTTGCATTCAAACATCTGAATCTTTAGATCCTAGTGGTCCAAAAGATGACATGTTCACAGAGATGAAATATTGCTTGTCATTCACACATGTAATATTTAATGTAATATTTAATGAATTTATTGATGATGCACAAGTACACAGAAAAATGAGTTTTCAATTTTTCCTGATTAAGTAAATGCAACCACAGTAATGAAAAACCAGCTGAATTACAAACAACAGAGTATTCTGAAACTTTTCCCAAATATACAAAATAAAATACAGTAAAAACACCAGATGATATGATAGGATTTTCTACTAAATTGCCTTAAATATACAAAGTAAAAAAGATGTGAAAGCAGCAACAACTAAGCACCATTTGCTTCTTATCAACTAATAAAAGTTTCCTTTAAAAACACATCACCAGCCTCACATTCAAGAGAAACATCCTGTTCTTTCAGCCACTGAACTCTGCTGATGCCTGAAAGTGCAGATTCAGTCTTGCTTCTGTGTGGATGTCTCACTCATAAAATATGCATCTAGGAAAATACTGATGTCTTCAGAAAGTGATCTTAAATCAAGTTTTTCTTAACCTCTTACGGCCGTCGTCGGAGACAACTGTTGTCATGGAAGCGATGCGAAGACTGGTGCGTGTTGGAGTGAGGCTTGGATCACTTTCAGATAACTTTCCCATGCTGCCATTGAGCGGTGACTGGAACAAGTTGCTGGCTGAGCCCACTGATCCTCGTGAGCGTTTGGCTGGAGTCGGTCCATTACTTTCATGGCCTGACGCTTGAGACACAGCTTGTCTTAGACGAGATGGCGGGCCCACTCCTGTTGAAATGCACCAAGTGCTTGTTAAGAACATAATAATGACACCAGACATACAAACGTGTCAAGATATATCCCAGCACACCTTCAGTAACAGATGTACACCTAGGATGGAGCAGTTATAAATGTACATCAGGTACATAAAATAGACATGGACTTGCCAAAGCTCCCAAGATGGGAGAGAGAATCTCCTTCACTACCTCTCCCTTCTCAACTCAGTGCTAACTGAAGGAAATATGCCAAGTCACACAGGTCAGTCTGCACAACATCCTGGGACATCAGGCTGTACCAGGTTTTTTGTTGCTTTCCCACAGCTATCAACTTCTTTTTATCCACCAGCTATAGGGACACCATCATTGATACTTAAGCATGGGACAGATGATCAAAAATATATTTACAGGAAGGTGGTCAGAAGATGCAATGAACACCTGCCAGAAAAGTAGTTTTACACCTGAGATGATGACACTCACCTAGTTGCCTCTCCACTTCCAGAAGCTGAGTCTCAGCCTCCTGACACTCCTTGTACTTGGCCGCCATCTCGGGCTGCTTCTGAGCCACGATAACCTCCTGCAGTTCATCTTGGGCCTGAACATGGTGCACCAGTGCCTCCTTGTAGTGCTCTAGTGACTCTGCAGCATCACAAACACAATTTATGGGGATACACTGTATGCTGCATTGAGACAATCATTGTTTTTGGAGAATTCATAGAAGTCATGCCCTTTTCACACTTGTTTTTTTTTCAGCATTATCACTCATACAAAGTTTCTTCTTCATGATGGCTGTTGATTTCCAGACACATGATCTTTATTATTATATGCCAAGTACAAGAAGACATCAAGACCAAGATAACATCAAAAAAAAAAAAAAAATAAATAAAAAATGCACAACTAATTCTCAACAAACTTTCAGCAGTTAATATTGCTTCTGCCTACCAATCTGTGTGCAGAGAGCGTGGTAGGCCATGGGCAGAGGCTGTCCAAACACTGCTCCACGCAGCTTTTCAACAGACACTGCCTTGTTCATTGTTCCACCAAACTTTCCATTGCTGCGAATTCGATCCCCCTGCCAGGTAAGTATGGTAGGGCAGTGGCTGTGTTTGATAATTTCTTGCCGATAAGCATTGGCATGCTCTAGATTGTCTAGGATGAGAGTGTCACCCAGCAGCATCCCAAACACCAGACGACAACTTTCCTGCTCAGAAGGGAATTGCAGCAAGTTGCGTGCATACATAGGCTGTCCTGCAGGTTTCCAGGTGGGCCGGTACCGCACATGAGGCAGTGGCCTGTGACAAGAAAGAATCCATGTCCAAACAAAGGAAAGACAATTTCAGTAACCGACTACCAAAACAATTCATACGCCTGATGAGTAAAATCAGATAGCTTCAGTTTTAGAAACCATTTTTCAGCAGTATGCAAACATAATAAGACTTCAAATACAGACTTTTCTGTCATGGAATTTTCGTCCAAGCAAATGTAAGCAGTTACCAAACAGTAGTACGATATGTTAATACGATGATAATTTTGAGAAACATAATGAAGTGCCATACTACTTAGAAGATTTGATCTCAAAACAGTGTTAACCACTGTCATAGAAATCTCAACAGACTAAAGCAATAGCAACTGACAATATCAACCTGACTAAAATCACTTTTAAGACTCTATATAACGTTATTATTTTTAATACAACTGAATGTCAGTAAAATCTTACCTGACATCAATCATGCTAATGTTTCCTTATTTATGAGTTCTGCTATCTAAAGTTTCAAACTAATTCCACATACATATCTTCTGAATTTAATTTAGTAACATAGCTACATACAGTAAAGTCCTCACAATATTACTGACAAGTTTTCGGAAACTAAAACTGAGCAAAATGCTACACAATGAAATAAATTTTACTATAGGTTAACTGGTATACGTGTAAACAGAGTTGAGATCCTATGGTATACTTCTGGTCAGGAAAACATCACTAACCTTCTAAGACCCAAAACATGTTGAAAGAAACCAAAGTACATAAAACACCACAAAAAACATGAAGCAAATGAGGAAATGCCATGTAAACAGTGGTCTTAGCTGGGAACTGATTTTCTTTCTTATCAACTTTATAAGGAAACAAAAGTGAGGACATTTTAAAATGGCTGCAACTCACTTGCTCCAATCAGGCAGATTTTTTCGAAAGATGGAGTCCAGTGGCAATACTTGTTGGCGGCCTTGAGTCTTGCTGTATATTTCCTGGGCCTTTTTGGTTGTATATGTCACAACACAATCCATGTCCGCCGACATATGCCAAGAAATAACACGAGCGATGTCAGAGTTCTCGATGAGTGCCAGGTGGCCTATTTTGCCCAGAACATCTGGTTCGTCAGGAGCTGGTGCTAGGCCACATGTACGCCTAGGTGTGCTGAGAATTTGATCACGCTCCTTAATGCGAACACCTATTAGTTTCTCAACTGATTCAATCTAAAACAAAGAGCATATTTAAGGCTGTTTTAGTTCATTCATTTCACAAAAGACTTGAAATATGTCTCAAGATAAAGGCAACATTAAAATCAGTTTATCACTGACCAAAGAATTTACTGGAATTGGTGATCCTAGGTTGAACCTTTCCAAATGACCAACAAACACATGCCATCATTCTATTGTTAAGATGCTAGAACTTCATGCAATCTGTGACCATAAAATAGAACTGAGATGGATGATGAGCAACTGTAGGTCTTGTTGTCCAAGTCAATGAAATGATGATGGATACATACATCTTCAAGCTGAGCATCAGGTATGTTTTGTTTCCTCAGCTCTGCTCTGAGATTTTGCTCCTCCTGTGCTGCATCATGCAAGGCAACTGTAAAACACACACACATATAAGTGTTTTTGTTTCATATTCAGCAAGCTACAATGGAAACATCTGGAAGATCTAAATGAAATTAGATGCAGAGATCACTTTTTTTTTTTTTACTGATATGCAATCATCCTTCAATACTAGTCACTACCAAATGTAAATTTGTTAACCTTTCATTCCTTCTCATTCCATGCTTTTTTGATCGTCACATAGCCCATTCACTCTATGCTTTTACCTTTTTATTTCACATTCAGCAAGCTCTGATTTCAGGCGATACATTACTTTGCTGTGTTTATTTTACCAACACTGTAGGATTGTAAGGAAATACTCCCTGCTTCTGCTCAATCTACAACCTTAAAGCATTTATAGCACCTATCCCAGCCCTATGATGGCAGCTTTAAAGGATGACGACAAGACCCTGAGGCAAATCCTAGTGTTTCCCAATGTTTATTATAACTGGTTGAAGAACAGCTGATCAACCTGAAAACTAACCAACTGGGTCATTGCAAATTTGCGGTTCAGTACCTATTGTCCTATGTTCTGCTACTATTGCTTTAGACAGCCCACTCCAGTCTAGTATTTTTTATTGCTGGGTCTAACTTCTTGCATTATTAAAGACAACCTCACACCATCTACCTTGTGTGTCAGACAGTGTTAGGCAAGCTTCACTAAAAACATAAACCAACCTCGAAGTTCATCCACCAGTGACCTCTGTGTCTGGAACATGGTCTTGTATGCCTGAATAGTGGCCTGAAGACTCTCACGCTCTTTGGACAGGGCTGCCATCTGAGACTGTTTCTTTGCATCTGAAAGGAACCAATGAAGAATGAAAATACAATCTTATCTCCTCATCTGCTGTTATTTTGCCTTAACCCTGTCCCCAGCATAAATGTGTGGGAAGGTGAGGGTTTGGGCAGCAAATATGCTTATACATGACAACAGTGAGAATGATGTATGCCTGATAGATTGGAACAGACTATGGTGTCTGATGCAAGTGAGAGAGAAAGTGTGGTCCATAAAAACACCAAAATGAATGAGAATATCATTAGTGGAAATGATTTTTTTTTCATATATATGTGTCTGTAAAGTCTATTAAAACAGAACTTTAAAGACGCTATTGCCCAAACAGATGGTTGCTCACAATCAGGGTGTGCTAACTGCATGCAGCTGATTTTCTTTTAACAGTAAAAGATTCAATTTTAAAGTAGAGCTGGCAAAAGGTTAAGCAGGATGCCTCTTGACAAACATCAATAACTCTGGCCCAATTCAATGGGACAGTAGTTGCTCATATCAAAATTACGATAGTTACAGTTCTTATGAGATGTTCTGCCTTTGGTAATGGCCACATTATTTTCGCAACAATGATAATTTAATTGCACTTGCAGTCTAAGTGTAATAGGATATATCTAGTGAGGGCTTGAAGCTCATGACTGACAATTGGTGAGCCTACCATCCTCCTGCTGTACCAACTGCCATGCTGATATTGTGAAAACAATTAACATAAAGCTAGCTTTGCCTTGGCTGCACACCTACACCAAATTTGCTGAAACTCATGATGCCCACCCAATGACTGCAAACAGTTAAGAGAGAGAGGGCTCCAAAATTACAGGCAGGATTCGCACTTGATATCAAGAACATTCAACACTGCCACATCTTTGTGCACAAATATTCATCTCCTCTGCAGTCCAGCCATGAACCCTGATCTCTCTCACAGCCTGCTTGACACTAAGGAAAATGGACCAATCAATACAGTTTCTTCTACAGAGTGAAAAATGCATGGCATGGAGGTGAATGATGCCTCAGTAAATAATGCAAGACATGGAGCTGAATGATGTCTCAGCAGTATGGCCCAGACTTTCCTGATACCATACCTACTCTAGTAAGAGAACATCAAAGCACAAATATCTGCTAAAGATCTCCTTTTTCCTGCATCAACTTCAATGATTTCAAATTGTGTGTTTTAAAAGTCTTTCTGGAAAGCACACTGAGCTTGCCTTGAATTAAAAAAGTATTATTATAATCAATCAAAAGTTCATTTTAATACAAGGAAGAAGCTCAGATCTTTTTGATGCGTTTGATAGAATAGCTACTCTTGCTCTAGTCCTAATAAAGTCAGAAATTTCAAAAGAAGTTAAAATAATAATAAAAAAGAGTCTGCATTTGGTCCAACATGTTGCAATAAATGTTTTCTGGCTCCTCCACATGGCAGAGTGAGTAAGAAAAGTTACAAATAAGAGTCTAATCTACTTGTGACAACTTTATCTCCCTAAGTTTACTTGAACAACCATGTTTACTTGAATTTAGGTTCCACTTTGTCAAACAGCAATTATGCTACTTGCATAACAATTATGTTACCAATCGATTTTTTGAAAAAAAAGGTGGGAGGGGAATTTAAGAGGTTTATGAGAGGTTATAAGGTAAAGACAAAGCCCCACTACAATGACATCAAGGTCTAACAAAGGAGGAAGGAAATGCTTCGTAGGCACCCTGGCAGTTTAAGACAGAAGACAAAGCCGAAAGTTCCCAGCAAAAATAAGTCTCAGGTGACTGAACAAGTTTACTGGTAAGTTTACTTGCAAATACCCTTCTTAACTGATGCCATCACTGAATAAACAAACCCTGCTGGTTACTAATGTCAGCTGACTCATAAGATGAATACTGCATACCCAGCTTCTGCAATAAAACTTGTAATTATTAACCTTTGAATGACTTATGGTAAAGTGTGGCTTCAGAACCTATGAATAGCTTGTGGACTGAATTACTGCATGTTTGGCTTCACAGTACATCTTGGGAATGTCAGAATATGGATGTTTACTGTAAACAATTAGCTTATGTGGGCTTTACCATTAAACTGTCAGCCACAACATTTTGTATAGCACACAAATATTTTTATGATTTAGATAAACAAGCAATAACTTTGTCGCTTTGTGACCAAATACTGAGGGTGTAGCATTGTCGGCATACAATACAATACTCTTATTATTGGTGACAGAGAAATAAGACTCTTATTTAGAGACATTGTGTTATAAACATCCAGTAATACTACTGTAAGACAATGTTTACTGTCAACCTGAAAGACATAGTTTGGAGCCCATGTGGCAAAAAGGCTGTGACAACTTCTAAACAAATTGCCAGTAAGAATCCACAACTTTCTCATCACCAAAACAGAGCTTGAAACCCATAATGTAAACTGATTGTAACAAATGTCCTTCCCCATGACCTTTTCATCAGAAGTTTAGAGCAAACAATATAGAACTGTCACAAATGTTGAATTACTATCAGACTTCTTATGAAGACATTAGCCAAGCTAATGTAAAGAATTTTGTGTTTGCCACATGTATGTTATGTCACCACTGAGACCTTATGACTGCTTTGCTAGAACATCTACTCCTGAGTTCATGGGGAAGCCCAAGCAGCCTGCATCTGCTGCAGGCACCATTCGCATCCATGCCACGAGCAATGCCAAAGGTCAGACTGAAATCGACCTCAGTCATCACAGTCTGACCTACATTCCACTTCAAGTGTTTCAGGTGAGCGACTCTCCCTCTTCTGATACTGAGGATGTTGCAACCTGATTCTGGAAGCAAATTCTCTAAGACAAAAACAGTTCTATAAGCTTCTCATCTTCGTTCTAAAAAATGTTAGCAATGTTCTACTTTGCTTTTAATCCCTAAAAATTGTCACAAACCTTTACTTGTCTCACAATCTTTGCCACTCTTGAAATTAAAGTTATTGTGAAAGTATAATGCAGTGGATAAGTTCACGAAACAATGTTGTGAGACGTTACATAAATTTCATGAGTAAGCAGGTCAGTAAGCAGGTTTATTTGACTGACATGATGATCGTAACTATTTCAGTCTATCTATTCACTTGTTCTAAGACCAGCATTCAGGCAAAGTCCTCTATGCAATTAAACCATAAGAGTTTTAATTAAATGAGTAGCCACTCATGCAGAACATGCATAGGCATATTTATTTATTTTTTATCTGCCACAGTACGTCATAAGAGTAACATTCTCACTTACACAAATATTATCGATGGCCACAACAGCATATAACATGAATGCTTATTTCAACAACTATAACACTCAAGAAATCCAACTTAACATCCTCCTCCCTTTAGCCTTAATTGATCTTGTTAGTACTTTATGTTATTTCTCCACAACTCTTGTAATTCTCTGGCATCTGTGCCCTCCATACAAATCACATGCAAGCCCACTACTGGATATTTTCTGCCCAATCCTTCCCTCTTCTTTAGCTTTTTGTCTACCTCTTCTTCTACCTATTTCATCTTTTTCAAGTCCTGGTGACCTTAACTTCCTTGGCATTAACCCCAAGCATTATCATGGCTCAGAATTTTATGTAAAAATAATTACCCCCCACAGCCCCATTTGGGATAACCTGATCTGATCCTAGATGCAGTGTTTACTGCTCAAGAAGGATAAACACATTTAAGAATAAACATTTGTTTAAGATACCCAATTACATGGCCATTCTTTATGTCTAGTTTGCACACCTTGAAGTTCTGAAGCTGTCCAACAATACCATAGACACTGTGCCTGTCATGATTTCCTATTTGCGTGGACTGCGCACGCTGCACCTGCAGCACAACCTCTTGACCCAGCTGCCTGAGACTCTTGTCAACTGTCGCCACCTGTCGGAGATTGACTTGACTCATAATCAGATGACCATGCTGCCTCGAGGGCTGGGCACGCTGAAAGAACTGCGTGTCTTAAAACTTGGTGACAACCTACTAGAGCAGATTCCCCATGAGATTGGTGACATAACAAGTCTTAGAGTATTAGATCTCCATGGCAACCACTTGTGGTACCTGCCATTCTCTGCTCAGAATTTGCACCACTTGGTTCGTCTTGATTTATCCAACAATCTCTTTGACCAGATACCTCTTGTTGTTACCAAAATGCCGTGGCTGCATGCCTTGAACATGGCTAAAAACCGGTTGGCAGCACTCCCACCAGACTTTGACCAACTACGAGCACTGCAAGAACTCAACCTGAGTGAGAATCAATTTGTTGCCATGGGCATGATGGTGGCCAAACTTCGTAACCTTAAGTACCTCTCTCTGGCTCACAACCGGTTAAAATTTCTTCCAAAACAAATGACTAGCCTGCAGAACTTGCGCGTACTTCACCTTCAGGGAAACGCCCTTGAATCTCTGCCTGATGATTTTCCCCACCTGAGATACCTGAACGTAGCCAGAAATAGCCTGGTCCAGTTTTCTGTTCTGCATATGGCTCACCTTGCTGCTTTGGATGCTTGTAGCAACAAGCTGCTTACAGTACCTCATGGTCTCTATCGTCTCTACCAGCTTCGGATACTTCGCCTGGCACACAACAACATTTCAGAGCTGGCTGAAGACATATGTCAGCTGAAGAAACTCCAAACACTTGACATATCGGACAACAATCTTTGTAGCCTGCCTGCTTCACTACACATGATGAGCAAGCTAACATCCTTCAATGTGCACGGGAATGAAAACATCAGCCGGCCACAACTGCTGGCAGCATCCGGCTTCATCACACATGGAATTAAATCACTGCATGGTAAAACCACTTCACTGAACAAAAAGCAGAAAAGCAAAGATAAGAATAGGTTAATGCGAAAATCCTTTTCAATGCCATCTCTGCATAAGCCTATGCTTTTTGACCAAAATATAGCTTATGCCACACTAACTGATAAGAGTGCAGGTCTCCCATCAACAAATGGTTACAACAGATCAGGTGTTACACCTCAGGCAGTGTGGCTTCAACAAAGAGCACCATGGGTCAAGGACATGACCCTGCATACAGCACCATCAATCTTCTACCCTCTGGACACCACTGATTTTGATACAGCAGAAATGCAAGCAAACTTATCCGCCGAGAGTCTGGATAGTGACAGCACCAGCAGTACTTTTCATATTCCTTTTTCAAAGCAATCTTTCACATCAAAACTCACTGATCTTGCTCGTGAGGCATGTCTGTGTTCTGATGATGAGAATGATAATCCAAGGCAAAGCAAAGACCCACTAAGCGGACCTCAACATGCTACAATGCCAAGAACACAAAAGAAGAAGAGTCTGAGGGATCTGTTCTGTATGACAACAAATCAGAATGCAGATACTGAGGCACCTTCTGCTGCACAAAGTCATGCTAACAACATGGCGGAAAATGCACTCCCCCTGACATCAAAGCATCCAATCTCAGAGGGTGAAGGTTGCCATGACATATTTTATCAGCCATCTAAGAGTGAAATGAACTACAACAGCACATACATGTCTGCAGGCAACAGCTTAAAAGCAACACAAGAAACTGGTCAGACCTTCAACACATCCCTTCAATCTCAACAGTCCCAAGCACCAGTGAAACATAACAAAATGATCAACAATGCTAGCCAGCTTTATGGTCAGACAAGGCAACATCCTGAAGATGGCAGCACTGAGCAGCCCCTGACTATGCAAATGTGGACTCAAACACAACCATTCACAGGAAGTGTACAAAGCACGAGTACACAAACACAACTGGTACTCGACACCATCCAGTCCCCAGTTAAAGAGAACACCATCCAAAATCACTCTGCAATGTCACCTTCCCATCCTGCAGCGGGTCATCAAGGTAACTTCATCATGAGAAAACGCCACCCTACACCCTTGTCTCCACTCAGTCCTAGTTCACAACCCAACTGGTCAGCTACTTCTGGCATCCAGTCCAGCTCTGAGACAACACCTTATCCTAGTTCAGGTAAGTTCAGGCAAGGTATGAGGAGCTACTTTATCCCGAATTTAGAGTAGCATATGTTTTTATACATTTCTGTCACATTACAGTGTATCGAACTTTGTGAAATTTCAGTCATATTCTAAGACCCTCTCATCTGAAATTTCAGTCATGCTCTGATATCTATTCTAGTTCAGGTAAGGCTAAACCATGAGATCATAATTTAAATTGTTGTATTTTTAGCTGTTATTAGTATATTGTTCTGGCATCACAATATTTTGTAGCTTTAAGCATACTTTTATATATACTTTATAAAGTATGAGTACTTGTGTTTCCCTTCCACAAAAATGTCTCACAACGCTGTTGTGGTTGTCAGGGCCTAAAACTGGGAGCCACTCTCATGAGGGAGCCAAACAAGGGAAGGGAATAGACTATACACTGCTTGGTATGTGCAGTCAGATCCAAACAAAACTCCACAAAGACCTGCTGCAGCCTGTTATTGGCTTTAGTGGAGGCCACAGCGGAAGGTATGTGGTTCAAATACTCTTGAAATCAATTTTATGCATGCCAATCGCTTCATAACCTTTTTTTTAAAAAAAAGGTACATAGTAAGAAGAGCCATAAGACCTGAATTAAAGCTATAAGTTCTGCAAAGATTTCTCATATACAGTCACACAGAATTATCTTGATACCTGTTATATCACCAACCCCGCCTCTAGTGACACTTCATTGCAGAACAGACTTCCCTTAAAGTTACTTTGAGTTATGAACCTACAAACATATCTGCTTTAAGTTGCCTTCCTTGCCTCTTGCCCAACTTTTCAGTTGCATGGATGGTAGCAAGATAACAATTTGGGACTGTATATCTAAAAAGATGTGGTTGTAAGGGCCTAAAACCATAATAAAACAAGATCAAAAATAGTCAAAATTTATAACTGTGTAAGTCTGAAGTTCTGCAAAATGGTCTCCAACATTCAAAGTTTCATTCAACCTTTCCCAGGTTTTCTGACAAAACCACCTCTAAGGAAGCTGATGGTATGTGGCCAGCCCATCATGCAGGAGGCGAGCTGTTGGCTGATGGGGTGGTGGAGGGGGGCCTAGAGTACAGTCCAGGCGAGACTTTCACCACCACAGGAGATGGTGGCCACTATATGTCCATTTTTTGTCCACACGTACAAGTGTCTGTCCCTCCAGGTGCCATAAGCTCCATATTGCATGTCACACTGCAGGTGAGAGGCTGTATTGCTCACAGTGCAAATGATAGCAACTTCAGAGGGTGAGAGGTCACACAACCCAAGTTAACTCACAAGACACTGGTGATTTACTGCATAATTTTGACCACTATTTCATTAACGCAGAGTGACCGAGCGTTGCATGATCATGATATACTGCATGTAAGGCTGGGCCTCATGCTTAAAGGTTACTCAGGTCTTTAAAGTACATGATACCAGAATCCTGAATGTTAAAAAGGACTAGAAAACCTTCATAGATAGAAAAAGGGCCAGATAAATATCAATAGTCCAGTAGTAACAATTAATATGGAAAAGATAAAACCATAAATCGCTGAAGTATGCATGGTTGCAGCTGTCTTGGGTAACTCTTACCAGGCAGATGTTGCCTGACCATTTTTTTTTTTCAGCAACTGACAATCTCGCCAGCTCTTTTGGAAGCGCTAGGCCACATCAACAGCCACATCTCTAACATAGTATCCCTTGGCCCCATCATCTTCCTCAGTGCACTGGAAAAAACAGCCTTCACCTCCCCCGTGACCATGACCATCCCCTCCCCGCCCAAGGCAAGGGGTCAGCAGGGTCATCTTGTGGTGGTGTCCGTCTGCAATGACAACACCTGTATACCATGTGCCACAGGGTATCAGTCATCTCGGCATGAGGTGACACTCACCTCCTGGCACATGACAGGGTAAGTCACATAGTAATTTGAAGATCACACGAGATTTTCCATGCCTAGCATTTTTCCCAGTTCATATTTAACATGCATGGCATGAGACATAACTCTTGGATCATGTATATGACACAAGCAACAGAACTGCACTTTATGCCTGATAGTAGCTATAGAAGAGACTGAGTGTAGACTTTGTTCCTTCAGTAATATTGTGTTTTTGTTTTTTCTCTGTGAATCTGAATACAGGAAAGTGGCCATGCAAACGAAAGCCAAGTGCAAGTACAAAGCTTGTAAGTCAATGGAGCAACTTCTAGCCACCCTCAACCTGGTCACCATGAACACCACTGGAAATGCTTAATTTGACTGCTGGACATGCTTAACTTAGTGGATTTAATTTTATCGCATAATTTAGGTTGTCATAGCCATATCAAATAGTAAGCCTGTGCTATGCCCAGTTTAGAGGATACCCAGGACTGTGTGGTCACCATGAATGACTCTAGCTACCTTTAATCCGATCACCATACACACTCCTGGTGTTCTTATAAGAAAATCATTCACAACTCTTAACCTGTTTACTGTACAATGTCACCAATCACTTTTAACCAGAAATCACAAATGATGTTGGGTACCGTTGGGTAGTCATTATGAATGTTACTGGCCTATTTGTACTTTTGTCCCAATATTTTGCCAACTGATTCCCAAACTTTGCTTTGCTCTTTACCTTCTACCATCTCCAAACAATGTTCTATGCACCAATCTCACCAGTGATACCTCACACATCAATCCCACCAACAATGCTCTATGCACTGATCCCACCAACCTTTGCTCTAGGCACCAATCCCACTAACATTGCTCCATAGCTCTTAAACTAAGATCCACCAATCCAACCAATTGTAGCAATAGGCACCGATACCACTATATATAATAAAGACTCGTTAACAGTAGTACACAGCGCTTTGATGAAAATAAAATTAGTTTATGCCAGTTTACATGCAAACTTATTCACTTTGAATTTGGTCGATGGATCTGCAAACAAACTTCACTGAATCAGGAAAGTAAACAGTGTCCAGTTAACATGCCTCTTACTTCTGTTTGAACGGACGAGTGTTCATAGAAAGTTTAAAGCAAGTGGCCGCTTGAAACACATGCTGTTACTATAAAAATTAAATACAAATGCTACAATGTACACACAGGTACATTCTTTAAGCCCATGCAGGTGAATACATCAAAAATAAAACAGCAAATCTAACAATGATTTGGTGCAGCTAATGTCACACCTGAAAACTAGACTCACCATTGTAGAAGAGGAAAGGAATGTTGTACACGGGAATACTACGGTTACGAGGTATTGCTGAACAGGACACTGTGCAGTGTATGCTGTACTCCATGCCATCCTTGCCTGGGGAGTTCTCCTGGATTGTCACATTCTGCACATAAACATGACCCCATCTCCATGTGAGGAACATCCAATTAGGTCTCACATAAATGACAATCATGAACATCCTTGCCCTGGTTTTGGTCTTTATACTCTGACATTTATGTTCATGTCCTTACAAACTGTATGCATTCTTAGGCCATCTGTTGCTATGTGCTTGTGAATTGTGGTACCCTAAGTTGCAATTGTGATTCCTCAAAATAATTTTCAAATTATATGAAGCCGCTCCCACAATTTATATAGGAAGCTTGGGCAGCTCCAATTATGGATACAAGCAGAAGGTAGAATGCTCAAGTATTGGTTTTAATTAATGGTTCCAGAAGTTCCAAAAGCTTGATGAAAGTGTCACTAAAGACAACACTGTGGTAAAGATGACAAGAAATGTTAACAAATTAGTGTGAGATCGTGCAAAGCATAAACATTCTACCAGAGGTATCAAGACAGGGTAATTTGTTGCTGACACCAAGAAAAATGTTGTTAATTCTTACTTGGAGTGTTGCCTGGCCATTTTTCATTGGAAAGCTTGAAGTTCGTGTACCACCAACAAGTGTGGGGATCTCAGTGCCCGGTCCTAAGATTGTGAGAATTACTTCCCCATCATAACCTTCTGTGACCAAGTTATCATATTTATCCTGCAAAAACACAAATAATAATAAGATAATGAAATCTCTTAGTGGCGACATCTAGTGGTTTATACAAAAATGAAAACTTTTAATTCTGTAAAACACGGCTCTAAAACTGAAACCCAGAAAATGCTGTTTAGAGTCTACAATAACTGCAAGCATATGCATTCCTTTTCCACTTTCAAACTTCCACTGACCTGAAGCTGTAATTTCAGATTTCGCAAAAGACATCGACTCCCAGGACTGCGAGTGTTGGACACTGTTGGCATCCCTAGCGTCTCCTGAGGGCAAAGCTTGACTGGCTGAGCGGCCTTTAAGTTGACAGGCACCTGGGGCACATTAGGTCAGAGATTTGTACATGAAACATTGTGAGGTCACTCTTGAGGTCACAGTGTACATGCCTCAAGATCACAGTGCATAGGATACATTACAAGCCCTTAAGGCTGCAGTGCATGAACACTTTACAATTCCTAGAGGTCACAGTATTGAAAACACATGATAAGCCCTTGAGGTTACAGTGCATAGAACATGTTGCAATGCCTCAAAATCTTAGAATGATTCTGCAAGGTCACAACACAAAAAATAGGTTAGAAGGTTACAGTATCTGAAACACATTGCAAGTTCTGATTTATAGTACATGGAACACATTACAATCCCTAGAGGTCACAATAAAGGAACACATTATAAGATTTATGTGTTACACTAAACAAAAATCACTAAAACTGCTAAAAACTTCCATTCCAGTTTAAAAATACGGTCTGCTAACCATTTATTGAGAAATGAGGTGTTAGAGACTACACTTTTCCTGTGGCCAGCATTTTGTGAGGGTAATTCTGTACTTAATAAGATACTTACAGCACTGCTGTAGAGCTCATACTTTCCATCAAAATAGACAAACATTATAAAATAGGCACCTGCTCCCTCTGGTGCGGTGTGATTCCTGCAGAAGATAACACACCAACATATGTGTAAACAAATTCAGTGAAACATATACAATAAAATCCGCAGAGAATACTCAGTGTTGACCATGATAATGGTGTATCCTCTGACCTTAAAAACAGATTCTACATTCTTAATATGCCTGAGTCCTGATCTCTCTCACACAGGTTTTGGGAAGTCCAGTCATGATGCTGGCTTATTCTGTCTATAGTAAGTCCACTATTTATTCTACAGAAAAAATGCATACTATGCAGAGAATTTCTTCTCCTGACTAAAATTAAAAAAAAAGAAAAAAAGGCAACTTACCTAAAAACAAACACACCGGCTGAAGACTTGCTGGGTGTGTCTGGACTCAAGGACAATGCCTATGACATAAACAGAGCAGTATGGTCAGAACATGTTTCAATATGATACTGACAGGTTCCCAGATTAGCCTTGAGGTAAATAAAATTACTCGAGGCCTCCCAAAGATCCCAGTCTTGGGACCCATCAAATGTCCCAACTTTTCCTTCATAAAAGACAATGGTTTTGTCTTTCATCTCTATGCGGAAGAGAATAGTGATATCTAGAAAATTAGAGAATCAAAGTGAACTCTGTAATTCTTAATATCAATTTTGTTTTTGTAACAGAGTATAAATGTAACTTTGTAGTGGAGAATACAAAACATTTGAAAAAATAAGCAAAAAAAATTGAATGGACTAGTAATCTAGCTCAAAATGCTAGCAGGCTTGAAAATAATGCAGATCAGATTCAAGGGACAAAACCAAATTATTAAAGTATGACTCACACATTGAAATGTTTTCATGTGAATGCAGGCTTGCAATGTAAGATCATTTGTACAGAGGATTATGGGCATAAGTAATGTGGCAGAGAAGATACTTTGGGTAGCCACTGTGGTGATTGTAGTTATTTTACTTAAAGAAGCAGAGAGAAGAAGGTATGGGTCAGGCAGTGAATAACACAAAGAAGTCAGTCAGCCGTTTATGCATGCTTTCCACAAAAAATATCATCTGAAGACTCCTGAGAGTGAAGGCACTTCTGTGCATATCTCATGGAGTAAGGATGAGCTTGATCAAAAATACATAGTTGATAGTCCCTCATCAATAACAATTGAAAACATCCTTCTTTCAACTACCATGTCATTTTAGTGATAAAGGGAGCCTACCCTATTCCAGCATTCTGATGGGCTACAGTCCATGCAATCTAGGTCATGACAGGCAAGCCCATTGGTGGAATAGAAATGTGTCCTATTGTTGAAAGTCTTGTGCAAAGCTCACAAAGTGCAGTTTATTGTGATGTGTGAATCCCTTGTAAAGCTTACCATTGCTGGAGGAGTATTCTGTTTTGCACTGTCTGACTTCCACACTTTCATGGAAATGTGACTGGCTGTGGTGGTGTTTAGCAGTGAGTCATCTTCTGCAATCACTTTCACTGTGAACTCTAAAATTGTGAAAACACAACTGAATGTCTCATTAAAGGTGACTGCTTGTGCACTGAAGAATATTATAACAGACACACTGATCAGAAAGTGCAAGAATCCACATTTTTACATATGCTCTGTCACCATAAATGGATCATGACTATCAGCATACAAAATGGACACAAAAGAATGAGCCCAACAAATAAGGTATCTTACCAATCCAGATGGTTTGTGAAAGAGTCTGGTTCATAAATAATAAAGTAGCTAGAAAATCGATACTTGTTATGGTTGATGTCAACGTAAATAAAATCTCTTAACAAATGTAAACATATGAGTAAATAGTGAAAACAAATCTGGTAATTTGCATGAATGTCTGAAACTTGTTTGCTTGTCTGTAAAATTAACAGATTTTAAACAAAATCTAAGTACAAAGCTGTTTTATTGACAGTTGCAAGATATATCCACACAACTGTAAAAACTACTTCCTCCTTTTGTAATGCTATTCTGCTGATTCTCCTTGGTGTTTAATGTACATTACTCAGACTATAAATTTTATGTAAACAGAGTTAAAAGCTGGTTCTCCAGCTTAATTGACCTATGGTCAAATTAGGGTTCTCTACTCCAGGTATGCCAGGCATTATCTGCTTATATTCCAAATGCAAGTAATACTTGAGGTTGATAATTTTTACATAGAATTCCTAGCCTGAGTAACATTCAAGGTGACATGAAGGAACGTCTTGACCCACCTGGAAGAGTCTGGCCAACTACAAAGCTGGCATTTTTGCTGTAATCCACTTGCAGTTCCCGTGGTTTCATAGGATCTGGCTGGATGGAGACCCTAATTTTGGGGCCTGAGATTATGTTACGCTCAACTGTAGCCTTGAGCTGAAATTCAAACACACCTCTGCAAAAACAAGCAAGCCAAGGCAGTGTAAGAGTGCGTTACACTGGGTTACTAGTTTTGGACAAAGACAAAAAGAAGAAAATAATGAAGGAAAAAAAAAAAAACCACACTTACGTTGGCCCAGACACGGTCAGTTTACCAAAATCTGCAATGCCTTCAGCATTTGTCTTCAGCGGCTGAGGTGAAGGTAACAACTAGGAAGACAACAGCACATAAAACATGAAATTAATAATAAAACACAATAAAAGTAAAACAGAGACATGACACACATTAAACAAGACCCACAACACAATGAACAACCCCAAAATAAAAGGTAAAGTTCGCCCACTAGCTGTGTTTTAGGTCGATTAGAGACCTCTCTTTTCTCGGGGCCAACTCTTGGGGAAGGCAGTGCTTATCTCCTCTTTCTTGCTGCCTTACCTTCCTCAAACATCTGTAGAGTCGGATACTCATTCTTAACAACTGGGTTGAATGAGGGAAATTTGCTGTGCCACATGGGTATCAAAAACCAGTGTGCCTCTTGGTTCAGATGCCAGTATCCTATCCACTTGGTTATCCATTCCCAAAACATACACAGTCATACCAAAGTTGTATGGTATTCATTCTCATTAAGACTACGAAGGTTTCCATGGGCCGAACTTTAGTGCAAACTAAACCAAATTTATGATTAAATAGTAGAATGACTAAGTATATGTGTATTGACAGAGCTCTAAAAGTTAAAGCTAATGTTGATACCAATGGGCATCATGCATCACTGAAACTAGCCCATCATGTGAATTTTCAAGTCCATACTGGTCAGAACATTTTTGATGTATTTGGAAAATTAAAGAAAACAATGTAGAGCATTTGAAACTAAATGAGTTTACTAAAAATTTTTCAACAACAATTTCATAATATGGTGTACATTTACAGCGAGTAGCCCATATTGAAACCAGAAGAGGTCTACAACAAATTGGGATGAAGGTTATATGCATAGTTCATACTCAATTAAATTGACAAAGCATACAAATGCACAACAGTGACAATGCATAAGACTCTATCTGACCTTAAATTTTGCATCTTTTGTTATGTGCACTCTTATGTCTGCAGTGTGTGATGGGTTGCCCTGAGCATCAAGCAGGTGAGCTTTGACTGGGAAGGGAAGTTCATTGTCTGTGTAAACAGTGACAGGCTGCAAATAAAAGGTACAATTTTGCCTGTTATAAAAATTGCACAGAAAATATTACTTGTGTTAGTGAAGAATGCAGTCACTTAAAAGAAATGTAAACTAAAAGACTATTACAAGGGGTGAGAAACATACAATTTTGATTGTAAATTGTCTTTCTTCGATACTTACCAGACAACCCAACCATAGCTGTAGCCTTAAGACTCAGCTTTCAAATAAAATATTACTAGTTTAACCTTTTCTCCAGCTTATATGTACAATGGGTTCTCTTCTTAAAAACTAAATATAGTGGTACTGTTAAGATGTATTTCAAAAGATACACGGCAAACATCAGTAAACAAACCTAAAAAGAAAATAATTATTAAAACAGACTAAATTCTGGATAAGAAGACTAACCATTTCTGGATTCCAGTCTGGCATGTCCAAGGATACAGGAGGCCCTGAGACAACATCGCATGGCACAATATCTTGAAGCCCAGAGTATGACAGAGACAAGCGATGAAGACCCACTCGCTGAGTGTCAAACTGCACATTCTGTACTACAAGAGAAGGCTGAAACACACACAAAAGCAGATACTGTAAATTGATAATTTACAATTCATAGACAACATGATGCCCTAATTTATAATTCTCTATACAAAATGCATGAATTCCTCAAATTGACTTACGCACTTTTCTAGTCATCTTGCACATTAAGCATTTATATTTTAATTGCACCAAAAAGAAAAAAGAAAAGAAAAAAGACCAACCCAAAAACAAATGGAGAAAAAATGTCTCTTTACTTCTAACAATCATTTTATCTTTATAAGACACAGCACACAACACTGAAAGCTGGTGGAATAGCATCTGCAACATTTAGCAACAAGAGCCACTGGAATTTTATGAATTTTGATGCTCTTCTACATAGAAACAATTTGACCACATTTAAGACTTGATGCACATTACACTCTGAAGGTTGTCCACATGCCTAATTCACATGGGAAGAAATTTTGTCATCGTGACAATTTTCCACTAAACTTTATTGATCTGTCTGGAAGTATATTAGCATCTATCCCTTGCGCCTCTGTCAGGCATGCACTCCTAAAAAAGCGGCCAACAGTCCTACACATAACCTAGGGTTGCAGCCTCTTACCCCCTCAAGTGCTATTTTCAACTGGTCCTTCATCAGATCTTCAGATGCAACTACCAGCTCCTTCACAGCTGTTGGTGGAACCTAGGAAAACAATGACATCCCATTTTAAAATAAAAAGATTTAAAAGAAAAAAAGAAGAAAAAACACCAAATGAAAATGTCATGCAGGGAATCCAAAACCAAATGCACATCCCTAAAGTCAGGCTCATATACACATCTATACAAGCAACATTCAAACTGTCTTCATTCCAGTTCAGTGTCTTTTCTTTGTTGTTTAAAAATAACACACTGAATCTGTACTACAATCATCACTGTATTTAGTTTCTTTTACTGTGTAGCATGCATGTCCTTTCTTTATACAATCACTTAACACCCTGGGCCCTGCGTGCAAGTACTGTCATCATGGCACCTAAGGTCACTTCACGTTAAGGCAGTAGCAGTCCAAATTACAAAGAAAATCACCAGTGTCCAGTGACTCAAAAGGCAATGAATAAAAGACTCATTGCTGAAATGTGTACTTTTTCTACACTCACATTCACTGTCCTTACACACTGTCAATATAATTTTCTGCACTGTCTTTCCATGCTGTCTATGACTTTCTACATGAATTCTGCACCGTTCTTACATGACCCTCTACGTTTATTCTGCACTGTTACGAGTGCAGCCTAACACAATGGTTAGCACCTGTCACCAATACAGTGAGGATTGGCTGCTGTGAGTTTAAATCTTGTCTTGGGCACACTGTTCTTTCTCTGCATGTAGCATCTGTTTACAGGGCTGGCTGCCTTGCTGTGATATAGCCTTAGTTGTTGGCTTAGTGTAAAATACCAATCCACTCCTCGTTCCCCCACACCGTACTTACACGCTATGACTTTCTACATAACCATGCAGTCCTCACATACATATCCTTCCACATAGTCTTTTTATTATATATCTTGCACTGGTCTTATATACTGTCATTTTCAACACATATTGCATATGTCCTAGTCTTCTTCCAAGCCCACACTATTCTGACAAATGCTTCTCCCCTACCCCTCTTATTCTAACCACTAAGAAACAATCTAAAGAAAACAAATCAACCACTTACTTGGATTACATTGCCATAGGTGTCAGTCAGAGTGACAACAATGTCTGCCTCCAAGACATGACCAAGCTCCACCCTTGCCTGACCCCCAACCTTACACTGCATGCGAGTAGCCTTGCCTGGCAGCCCTCTGGAAATGTTTGTAACCACAACAACAATATTACAAATAAACAAAATGTAATTTTAAAATAATTCATTCACTCGACAGCTAACCTCTGTATTATCCAGAAGGTTGTTTTCAAGTAGGTTCATTTGCATACAAGGTTTTCCATACTATCATCACTGCACCTGACAGAGAAATGGAAGTCAACACCATTGCCATCCATGACACTGACATGACAGTACTTCCAGTCACTGACAGATGTTGGCACTTTGATATCAGGCAGTCTTCCAGCTAGGATGGCATCTCTACTTGGTTTTGGCACCCAGTTCACCTGTAAAGAGAGGATCCTTTTTACTGAGATATAACTGGTACTTTAAAATACTTCAGTTAATGGCTTCATTTATATAGCTTCTTTGCATTTTGCTGAAAGACCACCCAAATTCCTTAAAATGAATAAACAACTTATTACTGCCACATGCTTAAACATCTAGCCTTTAATACTTATACACTTTCCCTCATACAACGGTATACATTATAAAAATAGAAAGCACTAAACTACACCAGCTAAAAAATAAAAAGTTTGGCTATTCCAAGCTACCATAACAAAGTGATGCTGCATTATTGTCAGTTTAATTACAAACTGTAAAGACTTTTCAAAGCTCATTAACCTCTTCAACCTTATCTACTTACCTTAACCTTGTTCACCATTTTATCGTCCATTTTGATTTCCTGGCCACCTTCATCCAGTATTCTGAACCCTGAATCATGGAAGGCAGCTTATCACATAATAGCGTAAAGCAACTGCCAGTTAATGAACAGCATGCATGGCTAAATTAAACTCATTAAGATTAGCTCCATAAAAGAATATTTCTTTAAATACTACTCTTAATGTTAATCACATATTCCAATGTAAGTGAATGCTGTGTGATGCAACACCACGCTGAGAGCACTGTATGAACGGAGCACATTAAAAACAGCCAAGGATGATGCCTTGCACAAAAATGCGGTGTCAGCTAGAAGGAAATAAACCAAATGGTGGGAAAGAATGGTTTGACGTAGAGGAGTGAGAGACAAGGAACTCATGCGCTATTGGCTGCCCTGGTGGTCATGCTTCATTAATTCCATTTGGCCCAACAAGTACCCTCCCCTCCATCCTCTGGGTCAAACTATTCTTTCCTGCTTTCTTTTCGGCTGTTATGGAAGAGGAATTACATTTTCCTTCATGTTAACACTTCACACAGAAGGGGCATAATGGTCAGCTTGTTATTACCACTGACTGGTGAATCATGTACCTTTAAGGCTTTACCACTAAATCTGTGATGTTAACAGGTGGCATTGTGTCCTTTGAATGTGAAATGTACCTGTAATTAACCTATAACATACCATGTGGTGTTTTTTTTAGTGATCCTGCCATAACTACAACTAATTTACTCTTGATTTTTGTTTTGTGAGATGCATAGGAAGACCAACACAACAGTGACATGTGCTGTAGTGATGGCAACACATGAGTCTGTACCATTTATTTTAGTGAAATGATATAGATGGTTGTACAGGAATATTATACTGTAGTTGGATGTAAAAATGTACACACTGTTTAGCTGAAATTATATAATCAGTTTTACATGTAAAAATGTAGGCACTTATGAGGAAGAGTTTTGATGACTACTGTTGAAATAAATAAATAAAATATTTTTTGTTAAACATGCTTGTATTACTGTGAAATTACAAAATAAAATGGAGTCCTCTGAGGACCCCAGCTTGGTAAATGACGCTGACGACATAGGCTTAATATGCTAAGGGTTAAGCACTTTACAAATGAGTAAATAGTAACTTACTCAACCCCTGGATTGTCTCTCCTACAACTCCCTCCACTTGATCATCTTTTTGTATCTGGGACAGTTTACCATCTTCTAGCTCTCGGAAGACTTCAAGCGAGCTTACGTGACCACTTGGGGTGATGTGCAACTTCCTTTCTATGGCAGGAATGTTGCTGTAACCCTGAAATATCAAATAACATTACAGTGTATTTCTCTGCAGACCCTGAATCATCAAGCAATGTTAGTGTATTACTCTGTCAATGAAGTAATGGATGTGTGCACGCATGCATAAAAATCAAGAAATAATTCTAATTAGGGCACTTTTTTCCGTCAACACATACCAAACACCACATTGTCCTCACCTGAAGTTGAAACGTTGCCGTTATGACAGTTTTTTCATCTAGTTTCTCAAGACATATGGGTTCTCCTGTCACCATGGTGACACCAGTGCTGTTACAGTTAACTGAGTAGGTGGGGAGACTGGGAGCACCAGAGAACTGACGGGGGAAAAAAGCAGAATAAATATTTAAATTGTGATAAACAATGCAAGGAAATGTTTACGCTCATAAACCAATAATGCCAGCTTCTCCCAATTACTTTATATTAAGTGGAAAAATATGCTGCATACGCAAAAGAAACCAGGTCCAAAAACTTCAAAAGACAGACATAAACTTGTTAAGTAAATTCAGAAGTAGAACACAGAGAACAAACCCAACAAGAGAACAGCTCTCCTGCATCAAATGGTTGTTAAATGATAGTAACCACACAGGATGAAGCAGCTGAAAAATACTCTACCTTTGCTGTAACAACCAGCTTTCCATCACATGTCAAATTGTCAGCTATATCAAACACACTGACAGTGAAGGTTGGTGCACTGCCATTCTCAACACCCAATTCCTCTTCTGGGCTTACTGTCATGGAGGCGGGTGGACCTGGCACAGATAAAGCAGCAATGAACAAGTTTGTATTATTTATAATATACAATTTACACTGTTCTCTACATCATAATAACTTCTACAACATTACATACTGACTGTACCCTGTACATATTTCATGTTCATTTGACAACAATTAAATTAATGTAGCAACATTTCAAAGATTTAAAGCAGACAGATAATTCTTGTTTCTAAACTTTAAACAACTGTAGTGCAGACATACCAAAAAGCATACATTAAACAAAATAAGCAATTTTTCTTCAACCCTGTTCAAGATTCTTGAATCAAATGTGGAGCTTTATTTTTTGTCTGCTCAGGACAAATTATACTTCAGCTGAAGTTAGCAATTTCTATTCTAAATTTTGCCTAAACAGAATGTTTAAATTTCCTTCCTGAAAAAAACAAACAAAAAAAACAAAAAAAAAAACAAAACAAAAACAAAGATACTGGCAAAGAGAATTAGACAAATATCTAGTCCTATTGTTGAATAAAAAAAAAACAACAGTGATATATCTTTGAGGAAACAGATGTGCACCCACTCCCCCTCCAAAACTAACAACCTTACCTGGCATCAAGCGGATTTTCATGCTTTGCATTTCATGCATTCCCTCAATGTTGACATCAAGATTAAAATTCTGCACAACCACATAAACAGATGCATGAAGAGATATACACTGAAGTACACATGGAGGTGCATGCATAGCCCGCCCACACACACATACATACATATATGGGTCAAATCCATAGATTCATAGATCATGAATGTGCTACACAAAGTACTCACACCACTCACCTTCCCAGCACTGTTGGGCACAGATCCCTTGGCAACCACATTTTTCAGAAATAAGGTGCTGTTGCGCAGTAAAACGCCATCATACATCAAGTCCAGCCCTCTGCAGCAAACAAGCATTTCAACCATTACCATTCCTCTCTTGAAGTCCTTGCTCACTGAGTCATCACTATTAAAAGCACAGAATTCTCACTTACTCAGCTTTAATGGAGGGCTTCACTCTCGCAGGTGGTTTGGTAGGATTACGGAACTTGTCTTGAAACTCTAGAGGGATGCTGAAAGGCACGCCAACCTTGAAAGGCCCATCCAAAAGACCAACTGTAAACTGTTCAGGTTCAGCCTCTGGAAAAATATTTAAGTGGAAACACAAATTCAAGTGAAAGTAGGAAGGAGCCTAACCCTAACCCAATTATGAGCTAAAGAATATAAAATTGAAAGTGATTAAGAAAGGTTCATACTGATCAAAACACAAAGGGGGAAAAAAAAATGAAACCACTTAACAAAACATTCAAAATCTGTAGCAAGTTTTTGACCATTAATGCACACAAATCTTTCTCAATATGGCCACGTCAGGAATAAAACATAGACCATTTTATCTCTTACATGATCTCAAGACAGTTATTTGGGATGATGCTTGATAACAGATGGAGGACCAGACAGCCAAGTGGTTATAGTCGTGGTGTCAGAAGTGAGAGGGATGCCAGTTCGTACCTATATACCGTGGATCACTTACCACAATCGATCCATCTGGCGGAAATGGGTGTGACTCCAAAGAGGGTTGGGGAAAGTAAGGCAGCAACAGAGAAGAGATGGCCACTGTTCTCACATAAAAAGTTTGCCTTGACAAAGGTCATAGGACAATCTTTACCTTTACCTTTTGATAAGATACTAAAGAACTACATTGAAAACAAACTCACCAACAATGGTGAATTTTATTTTATGAGACGGAAGCTCACGTCCAGCATATGTGGTAGCACCACTTTCATTAAGGACAGCATGCAGCTCAATTGTGTGAGCACCCAGATTCTTCATGTTCTCTGTGAATACAATCATGAAACGAAATGAAACGGTCTGGGGACAAATTTAAGCACGCCAAACATATCTCTTCTTACTATTAGTGGAGACAAGAAATACAACTAACAAATATTTTCTAATCCTTAAAGGCCCAAAAGAATGCAAAACCTTTTTTCTTTAGTTTATCTAAAGATATCTTTTCCCCACATATGAGTTGAATAATAGTAAGACATTCATTTGAAGACTGCAATTTTAATCCAGTCTGTAAAGAGGTCAAGATCTCATTTTCCACACAGTTAAAAAGCAGCCTCGTCAACTCATTATAGTTATACTTATTAGTATGACCTCCAAGCAATTGCATACCAACAGATCAGTGAAGCTACTCACTCAGTTTCTTTGAGACTTTAAATGGAGGCTTTATTGAGAGTCATATCTAAAGCACATTATTTGCTACATTACACATAAACTTGACTGAGGGAAGTAAGCAGCAATAAGCATACCCATTTTTCGGAACCAATATGGCCAGTTCTTGCCATGCTGTGAGATGTGGGACACAATCACTTCATCACCCTGAGGAGCTAAACACACATACACACACAGCTCAGATCATGAAATCATTTTATTGTATTAAAGTTATAATCCAGTAGCTTCAGAGACAATGAACTGTAAGTGGTTCCCCACCGCTAGGGAATGATATGAGGAAGTTGGGAGTGAGGTCCCTGCTTTATATCAGCATGAACAATTTGAACCAGCATGACTATCCAACATAGTGGTTTACAATTAGAATGTGTTGTGGTATTACAACTGACTTGACTTCTTCCTTTGAAAAGTGATTTAAAATAAAATGACAGTGAATGAAAAAATGAATAAAGTGAGCAAAGCCATCTGCCAACTTACCATGCCAGATGACCTTGAGTTCTACAAGAAGCTTCTTGGTCCCTGGAGCAGAGCTAGGAATCTTTGAGATCTTCTCTTTCTTTTTGTTTATTATCTCTACTTTGATGTCACCTACAAACCAAACAGTGAAAATTGATCTTGCTGGTTGGTAAGCACTTAAAAGCAGACTACAGAACAAATACTAACTCGTGACAGATATGGTGTGGTTAAGAAACTGTCAACTGAACAGTGGAATGGACCGTGCAGTGGTTTTAATAACTTTTCAAATAACCACTAACTTACGTCTGATCTGTCATTTTGCATACAAGCAATGCCTACAAAAACAAGAACTGGCAGTTTCTAATTGTAATGTTTCTATATCATTTATAATGCCACAATCTCTTCAGTGGTGCAGATATTTTAACACATTTAAGATGCCTGTGAAACACTGAAATTCCATATTTCCTGGAAAATATTATGCATGCACTTATTTGTGCTCTGTCACTTACCAATAGTTTTTCCTGCAGGCCGTTTTTCATTCTGTGTTACTTCCAGTCCATTGGGCCATGATACTAACAGCTGATCAGGAAGTCTGAATGAAAGGGAGATATGTTAAAAAAAAAAATCACCCACTAAACAATCTCTGAGCAAATTAACAGCATTACTAAGACCAGTACAGAAAGTTATATTTGTGAAATTGCATGTTTGAGAAAATGTCAGCATGAACACATTTTTATTTTTAAAGAGTGGCATGCAGTAGCACCAGTTACCAGTATATAATTTATAGTTCTTCTTCCCTGAGACCTAACCTACTCAAAAGCTCCAAAGCATAAATGAAAGGTATCTGCATGATCATGCTGTCAATATTCAAAACATGGAAAAAAAAAACCTAAGAAAGGCTAAGAGTAACAGGGTGAGAAAGTGACATCTCTATAATATGACTCATGCATCTTTGTTCGCTTCTCACTCACTTGGCCTCCTCTTCCTCCACACAGTGTTTGATGGTGGCCTGTGATGCAAGGCGGTCCAGTTTGGACAGGGGGACCACTCTGACATCATTGTAGAGAGACACTGGCTCCTGTACATGAATATGTATAAGCACACACACACATGCATGCTCAAGTTTTTATATGCGCATATGCATTTACACACACACACTCTCTCACTCACATACTTTATTTCTTTATCAAGAAGCCTAGGAACTGATCCTTTGTCAGCTATTATTTTACTGTATAAATCCTGACTTTTGGTAAGTCAGCAGACACCCCAACCCATCTGTACTTCATAACAGTTGATGCTGTGTATGTGTGTCTCATTCAAGACAGCTGTATACACATGCCAGTTATGTTTAACACTGCCACAATGGTCCTTATATGGCAGTGCATCATTTCTAAATGTGCTTCAGCAATGTAGCAGGCACAAAACTAACACTTTATGAAGTGATATAATCTAAGATCAAAGAAAGTCTGAGAAAATGCATCGCACAAAAGTCAGTCCTGTATATTAACTCTGGGTATGAGGCATACAGAACTCCACCTGGAAACCCCCAGGGTAACCTACTGGTCCCAAGCCTGAATAAAGGAGGAGGGTTGGATGTGGGGTTAACAACTCCACCCTGTAAAACAAACCCTGCTACAGAAACTGCAAATACAACACAAGAACGAGAGCCTGGACAGGAAGACCCCTCTTCGGAAGGGCCTACAACGCGTGTTGGCGAAAGCCCTCAGGAAGTCAGCTTGCTGACCCATCTTCTCACGACCACGGCAAAAACCAGGATAGGGACCTGGAACATCAGAACCCTATATGAGAAGGTTTTTGACTCCATAGACAGGGAAACCATCTGGAAGTTGATGCAGCACTACAGATTTCCATCAAAGTTCATTGTCATCATCCAGCAGCTGTATGAGGACACAACATGCCAGGCGATCCACAGTGAGGACTGGAGTGAAGCAAGGTTGCATGCTCTTGGCGACAATCTTCTTGATTGTCATTGATCATAAGAAGAACAACCTCTAACAGCAACAGGGGGGTTCTGTGGACCTTCGCCAGGCATCTTGAGGATCTCGACTTTGAGGATGGCATCAGCCTGTTTTAATTTTTGCATATTTTAAACTTAAAATAACTGTGTTTTATCTGCCCCTATTTATCATGATTTTTTTTCCCCTGATTTATTTCTCATGACACTTCCCCAGGCAAGCAAAATGAATGTCAATATACTCACATATGCATTAGCAGAACACTCACCTGTGATATTTCAATTTCACCACCTGTAGAGTAAACGTCACCGCTGTAATCACCATATAACAGAAAACACCGAATAGTTCCCAGTAAAGTTGGTGTGGTACGAAGAATGCGGACCTAACAACAGATACAAAAGGATGTGTGTTTCTATTTCACATGAAAATTCTTAGATGCATTTTTTAAATTTAAAAAAAGGTGCACACAAAAAAAAAAAAAAAACAACCAAAAATCCCCAATAGAGTAAGAGAGAGAAACTAGATAAATAAATGGGTAATTAATCCCATCAAAATCTTCATCACCAAACTTACACTACCCCCCCCCCCCCCACAAAATAGTAGTTTTCATTGCTGACATCTAGCTCTCTTGAATTTTATGAATCCTGCAAAACCTGTAGTTGCCATCACTGAGACTACAATTACTGACATTTCATCTACATACAGGGTGTTTTAAATAGATAGCCCTGATTTAAAATTGTGATACCTGCGCAACTAAATGCCTCCCAGAACACAAACAGCTCCTAGCCTTAGCCATTCAGTCATTCACAAGATGGTAACCCCCACAACACAAGGCAGTTCTTAATAAATCCATAATTGCAGTGCGTGTTTTTTTGTTTTTTTTTTCTTGTACCACGTTGCCATTGTGAAATATACTGATATTGTAACCATCTTTTTGATACATCCTGTATAATACTCACTAGTTAAAAGTTAAATTTTAATTGCTTGCCAAAGATTACAACAAAAATGAAAGCTTACCATCTGGCCCTCTTTGTAGGTGCGACCATCCCATTCCACACGCTGAAAAACAGACCAGGGATACTGACGGTGGCGCGGAAGGTCAACACGAGTCTTAACACACTTGAAGCCAGCGAATAGAATCTGTTTGTCGTGTTTTTCATGACATTCTTTAAGCCATGCCAAGAATTCTTTGTCGATCTGAGTACGCTTATCCTGCAGAATAAAATCAATCCATGACACCAGCCCTGAACACTGCTTATGTGGGGCCATATTTTACAATATTAGTCACCGAATATTATTGGTTCATTATTCCGTTGTATGTAAGTACAAATCTTTCCTGTTATTATTCCTTCATGTCATGACAATCATTAGTGACTGCCATTATGAACAGTGCCGGAGTACTTACATGCCCGTTGAAAACCCGTGTGAAAGCAGTGTTCTTGTCTCGAAGTCTCATCTCCAAATCAAGGTAAGTTAGCTTGTTTGTGCTGACTTGAAAGGAATCATTTGTCCACAATACTCCCGAAATTCTTCACACACAAGTATGCACACACACACACATTTTCATATAAACACACTGGAAAACAACTGCCAAACAGGATCTAATAATATGCTCAAAATATAGCAAATGAGTCTACAACTTAAAGCATCATTTGCCCTGTACTTAAAATGTTCATTTAATATTCACATGCCTAAGTAAATGTCAAATGTTAGATGAAAAAAAGAAATGATGCTTTTGACTTGTTGAGTCTTTCCCCATTATTTAAAAAGAATAAAAAAAAAACAACAACAACAAAAAAAACCCCCCAAAAAAACCCAACGGAATACTGAAAACATTCACCACGAAGGAACCATTTTTAATGCATGCGTAAATGTTCAAAGTATTGCATCTTTATATCTTAACTGCCTATGCTTACCTGTTATAACACTCCACAGGTAAACTTCTGTTTTTCTTTGGAAGAGAACACCAGTCAAAGCTGTCAACAGAAATAGCTGCTTGGTTGGTTAAGCAACAGAATACTCAGCTCTTTTGAGCAAGAGTACTGAATTTTATTAAACCCAAGGAGTTGTACCTTTTATTTTCAAATGGCATTATAGAAACTTTCAGCCACAAAAGTTCACTTTCAGTCCACTACTGCAGTCAACAAAGCCCTGGCATCACAGATCTGGGATTGTGAGTACAATGATAAGGGTCAGTTTGTTTTCCTTCATGAAAGAGTGTGGAATCATGGCTTCCAAAAGCTAACCTGCAAATGTGTTTTAGACAACTCTATAAGTAAACAGTTTATCTGAAACCAAAAATTTTGAATGAAAATGACTCAGATATCAGTATCTATCATTTAAGTCCAACTTTTTATTTCACTTGCTTTTTCTTTTAAGGCAAACTGCTATCCACCTAGACTTTATCAGCAACCCTAGATAAGACAGGGTATGTATGAAACAAATTCAGACTTACTCTTCAATCAAGGTATATGGAATTAAGCGACCATTCCAAAAACACTCAAAGATCGGTCGTTTGCCACGTGCACGCTGTTCATTGATGGCATAACCATGGTCATCTTCAGGCTCTGGCTCCACTAGCAAGAAATGAAACATGGGAGCTCAAGTTATCTGGCTCTGGCTCAAATAACAATTAAATATTATAGCTTTTGTCATCTTGTTTAAAGATCCATTAACACATGCTCATTTGCATCAGTACAGCCTATATCTAATTTTATGGCTACACGGAGAAATGCATGCACACACATTGAACATTCATGCTTGGCACAGTGTTGTCTCTATGCTGCTGCTAATGTTTCTTCATCATATGTTAAACTATCACATCTGTATTATTTCTTTTTCTGTGTATGCAGTGCCATGTGCTCACCTCCACATGAAGATATTTGCTCTACAAATTCAATTTTATATATCTTCCATGTAAAAAAAAAACCCCAAAAAAACAAATCTGAAACATTTAATAGCTAAGCGAATGCTCCTTAACCATCAGGATTGAATTTTACTGCCTGATGTTACAGGCGTAGCAGACAGTGAGCTTATATCATTTTAAATGATAACCAGGGATCTTGCATTGTGGCACTTATACTGACCTCTTGGGTCAAAGGTTTCAGATGGATATGTCT
>SRHC01001844.1:21396-56469 GCA_004794325.1 Pomacea maculata | reverse complement strand
CCCCCCCCCCCCCCCCCCACAAAATAGTAGTTTTCATCGCTGACATCTAGCTCTCTTGAATTTTATGAATCCTGCAAAACCTGTAGTTGCCATCACTGAAACTACAATTACTGACATTTTATCTACATACAGGGTGTTTTAAATAGATAGCCCTGATTTGAAATTGTGATACCTGTGCAACTGCGCAACTAAATGCCTCCCAGAACACAAACAGCTCCTAGCCTTAGCCATTCATTCACAAGATGGTAACCCCCACAACACAAGGCAGTTCTTAATAAATCCATAATTGCAGTGCGTGTTTTTTTTTCTTGTACTACGTTGCCATTGTGAAATATACTGATATTGTAACCATCTTTTTGATACATCCTGTATAACACTCACTAGTTAAAAGTTAATTTTTAATTGCTTGCCAAAGATTACAACAAAAATGAAAGCTTACCATCTGGCCCTCTTTGTAGGTGCGACCATCCCATTCCACACGCTGAAAAACAGACCAAGGATACTGACGGTGGCGCGGAAGGTCAACACGAGTCTTAACACACTTGAAGCCAGCGAACAGAATCTGTTTGTCGTGTTTTTCATGACATTCTTTAAGCCATGCCAAGAATTCTTTGTCGATCTGAGTACGCTTATCCTGCAGAATAAAATCAATGCATGACACCAGTCCTGAACACTGCTTATGTGCGGCCATATTTTACAATATTAGTCACCGAATATTATTGGTTCATTATTCTGTTGTATGTAAGTACAAATCTTTCCTGTTATTATTCCTTCATGTCATGACAATCATTAGTGACTGCAATTAAGAACAGTGCCGGAGTACTTACATGCCCGTTGAAAACCCGTGTGAAAGCAGTGTTCTTGTCTCGAAGTCTCATCTCCAAATCAAGGTAAGTTAGCTTGTTTGTGCTGACTTGAAAGGAATCATTTGTCCACAATACTCCCGAAATTCTTCACACACAAGTACGCACACACACACACATATTCATATAAACACACTGGAAAACAACTGGCAAACAGGATCTAATAATATGCTCAAAATATGGCATGTGTGTCTACAATTTAAAGCATCATTTGCCCTGTACTTAAAATGTTCATTTAATATTCACATGCCTAAGTAAATGTCAAATGTTAGATAAAAAAAAAAGAAAAAGAAATGATGCTTTTGACTTGTTGAGTCTTTCCCCATTATTTCAAAAGAATAAAAAAAAAACGGAATACTGAAAACATTCACCGTGAAGGAACCATTTTTCTTAACTGTCTATGCTTACCTGTTGTAACACTCCACAGGTAAACTTCTGTTTTTCTTTGGAAGAGAACACCAGTCGAAGCTGTCAACAGAAATAGCTGCTTGGTTGGTTAAGCAACAGAATACTCAGCTCTTTTGAGCAAAAGTACTGAATTTTATTAAACTCAAGGAGTTGTACCTTTTATTTTCAAATGGCATTATAGAAACTTTCAGCCACAAAAGTTCACTTTCAGTCCACTACTGCAGTCAACAAAGCCCCGGCATCACAGATCTGGGATTGTGAGTACAATGATAAGGGTCAGTTTGTTTTCCTTCATGAAAGAGTGTGGAATCATGGCTTTCAAAAGCTAACCTGCAAATGTGTTTTAGACAACTCCATAAGTAAACAGTTTATCTGAAACCAAAAATTTTGAATGAAAATGACTCAGATATCAGTATCTATCATTTAAGCCCAACTTTTTATTTCACTCGCTTTTTCTTTTAAGACAAACTGCAATCCACGTAGACTTTATCAGCAACACTAGATAAGACAGGGTGTGTATGAAATAAATTCAGACTTACTCTTCAATCAAGGTGTATGGAATTAAGCGACCATTCCAAAAACACTCAAAGATCGGTCGTTTGCCACGTGCACGCTGTTCATTGATGGCATAACCATGATCATCTTCGGGCTCTGGCTCCACTAACAAGAAATGAAACATGGGAACTCAAGTTATCTGGCTCTGGCTAAAATAACAATTACATATTCTAACTTATGTCATCTTGTTTAAAGATCCATTAACACACTCTCATTTGCATCAGTACAGTCCATATCTAATTTTATGGCTACATGGAGAAATGCAGTCACACACGCACACACATTGAACATTCATGTTCATGATAAACAGGGATCTTGCATTGTGGCACTAATACTGACCTCTTGGGTCAAAGGTTTCAGATGGATATGTCTCACGGTCATAAAGAAATGGATGATATCGCAGCACCCCCTCTACTGCGCTTGACCCATCCACAATAGCCTTGAACTCAAAAGTTGCTGCACTTGATCTTACAAAAAGTGTTTGCATGTCATCTATGATATCATGCAGGTTTATAACCCGGGAGGTCTGAGGATCACGACCATGACCTCTAATATGCAGCTTCACCTGCAGAAAAAAAAAAAAAAAACCCGATGCTTTACTTTCATTTAATAATAAACCAGAAAAAAAAAAGAAAGAAAAATAACCTTTAGGACCTCAGGACAAACACACAAACTATAGCAAAATATGAACTTCTATCCTCGTTAGCACATTAAGTAATTTTGTGTTTATTTAAAACATAGAAGTGACAATCAATGACTGTTTCAATAGTTTTTCCTGTCCAAAGACAAATGACAGAAGTAGCAGCAGAAAAATAGAGCTGAAAACAAGAAAACCCCAAACCCCCTACACAAATTATTCAAAATATATTGTTTACCTGTGTCACTGTAAATAATTACATTCACAAAATTGTACTGTCTTATTTATATAAAATGACTTACCTTAATGTCAATATTTTGGTGAATAACTGCAGGCTGTGTTTCTGCATCATCTTGTCTGTCAACATTGCCATCTGGCCCATGGAGGTAGAAGTGATAGATATGTCTAAAATTAAAAGCCCATTTTCTGTTACCAGTGTCACCAGACCATCCAGTAAGAAAAAGCAAGAAAAGCTAATATAATTTTACATGCTTCAATAACTTTCCAACGCATGTTTAAGAACAGAAATAAAATGAGCTAATAAACTAAACAAATGAACAAAAGGAACAACTCACGCAAGCTGTCTTGTCCACACAGACACATGTTGTTTCAGGTAAACGATATGTTCTGGAACAATGTTCTGTATCACCACAGCTGTGAAGGAATCCCGTTCAGTCTCCTCTGCGATCAGACGTGCCACTATGTCATCATCTGCAGGAAGGTGGCTGGTATCCCCTGGCTAAAGATGTTAAAAAGAAGATTTCTTTTGCTCAGGTATTAGCTATTCAAAAGGATACAGAAGGATCTCTTTACGACAACAGTATTCACTTTTCTACAAGAGGTATAAACTATTATGTACTAGAATTCACATCAACATAAGGATTATACAACATGTTCTTATTACATAAATATTTACCAGTTAATAAAATGTAAAATTATGTCTTTCAAGTTTTCACTCAAAAAAGGCACTGTAAGCACCCCTCCTGACCTTTCGGTTTCGAATGTAGCCACTATAAATAGCCTCATTGTTTTTCTCCCTCTTCTCAAACTCCTCCTTTGAAATTGTCAGTTCATGGACATCACAAGCACCCCGAGATTTGCTGATCATCTGTAAAGAAAGCCCAAGTTGGTTTTAAAATACTCATTACAGAATTTTATGTGGCTTTTATATATTTTTTTTAATGTAAAATTCATGGCGAAGAAAAAAAAAAACCAAAAAGCTACATGGGTAAGATTACCCAGAATGAGAATTTTTCATTAGGGTATCATGTGCCACCTTTAACTACCCACTAAATGAGCCTAGGAGATGGGGTAGCATACGATCTATAAAACTAGACTGCCATGCTCTTATCCCTCTGCCCTTTAATGTAACTTTCAGTTGCACCTGTATATTACCCCATTCTTTATGTGTCTGGAATTTCTTTATGCGTCTAGCCATTACTACTTTGTCAGTAAAGTTCCTTCAAATACTGTCCTTGTCCTGTTTTGACAGCATGCTCTTTTACAAGCATAATTTTGCACTACATAAACTGAGCATTTATTATCATTATGATTAATTAAGGAAACTGCGTAGTTTAAATGACAAATGCATAATCCATACTTTTAATTTCCTTTATCATTTTTATATGATAAATACAAACAACAGAAGTAAAAATTAAGAGAGCTAATATATTCCTTAAGACCTACCCTTGTGGCATTTCCAATAAAGAAAATGGCTTGCTTGCCACCAACACCAAAGTATGAGATGTCGCTGTTCATGTAGCGTGCAACATGAGAGTTTGTGCTAATGCTCTCTTCTGTGCTTGAGTCTGTCAAACTTGGTGAAGCTTCTCTGCCAAACAAATAGCTGTTTGTGACAAATTAGTCACAATACAGATAGCCACACTTCCTCCCAACATTCACTTGAATGCCAAAAATTACACCACCTTATTGTTATGCTGCAGTCCACATCAAATTCTTGTTTACAGCTAAACCATCAAAGAAAATAAAAAAACCAGTGTGAACACCTATCCAACAATAAATTATTATACCAAGGAAATAAAACTCATTTAACATACTACTAATACTAACCCTCTGATTGTTTTATCTCGCCGTGTGAATTTAGATAAGCGATAAATTGCCCAGTTGTTCAACTGCCTTGGAGTCATGCCTTTGCCATTGTCCAACACTATTATACAGCTTCGCTGTGGGTTCTCATCAAAATGCTGCAATGAAGTAGCAATGAAACATTGTGACTTGACAATCTTTTAACTTAGGTCTGATTAATTTTAACAGCTAGGCCCATAACCAGTAGCCAGGGTTAGGGTTATGACACAATGATCTTTGGAGATTTATAAAATTAATATGACTGTCCATGGCATTTTTACTATTTTGAATAAATGATTGATAGAATTATAACCCATGCAGAAATGTCATCAGATCTGAAACTTCAGTGTAAAATAATGTGGCATTTTTATTTAACTCATAGTCATAAGATGAAAGTGTCTAAATCCAAAGAGTGGTTTGCAAAAAATGTCTCTCACCAGACGAATCTCAATGCTGCGCATTGTTGTATTGAAGACTGTCGCTGCCAAGGCATTATCAATCAGTTCAGCAAAAGCATATGCTACAAAACAGATGATTCAATGTTTATTACCACTGTTTTACCAAACTATTGTTATGTGTATGTTACATGAAATAATAAAATAATGGGGCCAAGAAAATAAAGATTAATACAGCATGAAAAACTAGAAAAAAAAACTTGCACTTCAAATGATTAGTGCTGAATCTGGTGATGTCTAAACTAGCAAAAAGCTCTCTAAAAAAAAATCCCGACAGAAAATTACCAGATAGCAATATAGGTTGTATTATAATACTTTACTACAATGTAGACTATGATAGAAAAAGGCAGTTACTTTTAAAATCAAATTCTTAAACAAAACTGAAGGGGGTAGGGGGAACCCACATAAAGCACAATGCATGCTGATGTAGTTCAATGCTTAAGAAATGTACAAATTAACGTATACAGTCGAATCTCCCTACTATGCCACCCCGCTACTATGCCACTCTCGGTATTATGCCACTTTTGCTCGGTCCCGACTATAAATTCAATGTAAAAAAAATTTACTATGCCACCCCAGACTCTCGCTACTATGCCACTTTTTTGGTGACTGTTAAGACACAAGTTGTGAAATTCCGCGCAGTGCTCGATTACTATACTGTATGGTAGTGTGGGACATGGCAGTTAGGTGGGATGGAACATAGCACGCACACAGGGAGGGTGGAGGCTGGCAATGTGGAGGGTGGTGGTCGCTGGCCGGGTGACAGCCACGTGACAGAGGGAAGGTGTGAGGGGGTCGACTAGCGACAGGATGCAGGTGCGCAGATGTGGTTGGGAGGGGTGGAGGATGAAGAGGTGAGGGGAAGAATGAGAGGAGACAGCGAGCGAAGCCGACGATTCTTGAGAGCTTTGGACCAGACCTGGGCAAAGGCCTCCTGTCTCTGACCGGCCCGCCCGCCAGTATAAATACTATACATACAGTATTAGGTAAAACTGAGTTAACTATATTAGTATATTAGTCCGGCCCTCTAAAACCATCCCAATTTCTCATGCGGCCCCTTGGGAAAATTAATTGCCCACCCCTGCTTTGGACTGACGGGTAACTTGAACAAATAAAGCCATTTTTACGAATCCTCTCTACTATGCCACTCTCGCTACTATGCCACTTTTGCTCGGTCCCGGTAGGTGGCATAGTAGGGAGATTTTACTGTATAAGAAAACACACAAAAATATCGCAGACCTGACAAATGCTGAAGGAAAAAATTTTGGCATCAACGAATAGACCATTCCTCCATACATTGCAGACAAATGAGTTTGTGATGATGTTGCATGCCAGAATGTGCCAGGTCAACAGTAAAAGTGTTTCAGAAGCATTTACCACCCTTGCCAGCAGCCAACAAAAATGCTCACATGAACACACATATCTTCCCCACTAAAATGAGTGATGTAAAGAGCAAAGCTGTGGTGTCACCCAAATACTCATTTAACCAGCTACTTACGCAGTGGGTTCTGTCCTTCAGATGCATAATACTCGTACATCCCTCCTTTGACGATGGTATCATAGTGTGGCAGGTAGTTGACACGTTCCTCTGCTGGAGCACATAGCTCTTGAGACAGGTCAGTCAGAATGTAAAGTGTGTCTCCCTTGTCAATATGGTCTGATGGCAGAACATGAATGTTTGTTAATACGATGTGGAATGGATTTCATCATGTCTTCTTGGTAAGCTTCATTTTTCTTTTTAACTTTATCTCCTTTATACAGAACATTCGGCACCTTCTATGTGGAATCTGCCATAAGTAATGCTAGCATAACTGCCCTCTAACACAACTGCTAATGTGTTAATCTTTGGAAAAAAAAAATAAGCTGTTGGAACTTTTGAACCATAAGAATAATTTAATACTATTTCACTAACTTCTAAAAAGGAGGCTGTGCCTAATTCACCTGGCATGGATTTCAAAGAATGTTTGTGTAGAGGTGCGTGGCCCAATAACAGTAAATGCACAGCACTAAATCATGTTCATACAGGAGTGAGCACTAAGCGTTGGCCCCAGCATTCCATATCCCCTTCTCTACACATTGTAATCACTTATCTTTTCTGCTCCTGTGGTCACAAGGTTTTGGGACTCCTCATATTTAACAACACTTAATTTTGAATGCGGTAAACAGTTTGCTAGACATGCACAAGTCTAGCCCATGTTCTGCTTCTCCTGTTTAAGCATTTGTAATGTTCTGGCTTGTGTGATGCTATTTGTCCTCTGTGTTCATATGAATTTTGTTAAGGGAGGGAGTAGGAAGAAGAGTTGATTTAATTTTGCTAAGAGCACAAAATCTTATAAGGTGAAAAAAATGACTGCTGTATACAATTTTGTATCATAATTCATGTGCCTGAAAAGTTTTTATGTTAAGCTATTCTTGAGCATTTTTTTTTTATAATGTACTAAGTTTTCTGCCATTCAGTATTTTAAAATTATGTACCGTGAACTACAGAAAGAAACTAAAATGACCAGCATTTTACATAAAATTAAAAGGCAAAAAATTTATCACTATCAGAAACTTTATTCGCCAGCGCAATACATAGCATGTGCCGTACAATATAGGGAAAAAAAGAAACTTGTACCCCACGATACCTGTTCAACTGATAACCTTACCCCATGATTTATCGTCGCTAATTTCCTCTCGATTTGTTGTCGCGATGACAAACTTATCTTTTTCTTGAAGTTTCAAAGCCTGTGGAAAGAAAAAGGTGCAATTGCAGTGCATAATTCTTATTAAAAGCAGGTATTCTCACTGCTAAATTCTTTCAAATCACAAATTGCTCACAGGTACCGCAGCAGTATTAGAACCATTGATGATCGATGTGAAAGTTGCCTGTTAGTTGTTGTTGATAGAAGTCCAAACCAAACTACAATTCACTTACAGCGCAAACTCTGTCTTTGAAATCAGAAAAGGTGAACAATCCTCCTGTTGATATTTTAACTTCTGGAGCACCAGAAGATCGTCTATCATACACATAAACATATGCATCCTCCTCATCAACTCTCGCATTCAGCGTAGCCATGTTGAAAGTTGGACGCAGGATGATACTTTGCACCTCATTGGCCAATTTCCTAGCCTCGCTTTCGCTTCAAAGGGAGACAAATGTTCTCGCAGATTCTGAACTGTGTTGCTTCCCTTCGACACGGTACCGCTGATAATTTTAGACAGGGTTGACCATTCTTATTAGCATGCCTTTATATAACCCTACGGTGGTTAACCTTACAGTTACATCAGAACTATACTGGCTTTCAAATAAATAAAACTCTCAGAAGCGCATTACAGACAGTAGTCTTCTCTCATACGATCAGAGACGAGTTGTAGACAGACCCCTGAACACCCAAGGTTTATAGAGCAGAGTTGACTGCTTTTGTTCAGCTCGTGTTTTTCTACGAGCCAAAAGAAAAAAAAAAAGGTCAGATCTCCATAGTGAACTACAGCCTGCGATAACGTCACTGAAACAGGTCTTCCACTGGATACCATTTTCTTGGGTTGCATATGTTCTAAAGGAAATGATGGTGTAACTATATAATAACGGATCGAAATGTTAATGTAACAGTTCACCATGGACGTGTATAGGTGGACTGCTGTCTGTCTGCCAAGACCAACGCTTGCGAAGTTCCCCGCTGTTAGTCTCGGCGAGCCGTAACAAAGAATTAATGTGACTAAACCGGAAGCTTTGTAGTCTCATGCCTCGTTTTAGTACTTAACTGGAGATTAAAAAAAAATTGTCTGCTAGCAGTCCAGTAATACAAGTTCGTGAGTTCACAATCCATTGAGCAACAAGGGGTGGAACCATCGTTAATTAATAAGACTGGAAAATTGGAACAGGTTCCACAAAAGAAGAAATGAACGTTGGCAGAGTGCAAGCAGAAACTTGTGTGTTCCATTCCGACCCTGAGCTTTTCAAGACAGCAGTTCGCGACTTGCAGCGCAGCGGAATTATCCGACGAGCTCAGGCCCCTTCGGTGCCGATGGCGGTGTGCTCCTGTCGGAAGAAAGGTAAGTGATCACGCAAGCGCAGATCAAACGCTTTACCGTAAATTATTATTATTTAGTTTTTCCATTGTTTTCTAACTCCGACCATTGATCTGTGGACTGTGACATCTGTTCCCAGCGAAATGGTTTATTTTTTGCAAATAAATAGTTTCTATCATTTCAGCGTTAACAGAGTAACTATACACGTCACACGAGTAGTTGCCGGGCGTCCGCTACGTTTCCGTTGACTATCCCTATATATATACTGTGAATTTAATTTCTATATTTTGCAGCTACATTTCGCCAACACCTGACAACGGACCAAATCTGGAATGCAGCTGATCACGTGATCAAAGAGCTGGACCAAACGCTGTCCAAGCTAACTACAACGACCAACGACCTCATCACGTCGTCCGCCAACATCGCCCGTCGCGAACACAGTGTGACGTCATATGCTCGTTTCGTTGTCGTCATCAGTCAGGCTCTTTTAGGGGACGTCACTCTTGTATCAGAAGAGCAACGCCGGTCTCCGAAAACAACAACAAGCAGACCAACGCATCGACTTGCGCTGAATATAGTCAGAAGAATCATAGACAAAAAGAAGCAGCGGTGCCCAGTACAGACCAAGTTCTATTTACCTTTGTTTGGGGGCATGACAAGCGTCCTTTTCAGACAACCACAGATCGGTTTCAATTTTTCCCGACTTTGTGTGAGCCATGCCTGTGTACTAGAGATGGACTCAGCGGCGACTGCTGAGTACATGAGGCTAAATAAGCAGACGACAGTCGTGAGCGCCTGGTTTTCCGACACTAAAGTCATTGACGTAGTGAGGCGAAAACTGACGGCGTGCTCGCTGGCCGTGAAGAAAGCCTACATCCAGAGGCCGAGAGCTGTCAAGTGTTACCGGTAGGTTACGTGCAGTCACCGTCCAAAATGTTGTTGTGCAATTTCTGAATCTTCCTTTTATATGTATGTGCAGTCCACGCTAAAGTATTTCGAGATTTTTTTTTTTTAAAGAGAGGCTTATCTTGGTCCAGCATCCGGAATAGGTAGATGAAGACGGCACAAATATGTTGTTGGTGATGGGTGTGTATCGATTATGACTACCTCATGAGGAATCTCGAGCTTTCAGACACACAGACACACAGCTGTATGATCTGTATCTGGAAAATTTTATTAAGTAATAAGTAGTTTCCAATAACTCATTCTCCATAATTATTTTCCGAGCGACCGTTAATTGGCAACATCTCTAACATTACTGGTTAAGAAGCCTTGAACTTCAAACGATAGATTTTTTTTTACTGTTTGTTTTCTTTCTTTTTTTTACTTTTAATAGAGGCTATTGAAAAAATCTTAAGCGACCCGGGTCTTTTCCCTTGCTTCAAATTGCCAGGACAACGTTGAATGTCCATATAGGCTTCAAGCAGTTCAGTATTATCAGCAGGGCCTTCTAGAACCAGCACGGGCCCAGCAGCAGACGACCTCTCCGGGGCCGTTGTAATTGTAATCAAATTATTTTCCCAGTATATAATAATGCTTACAATTCGATTGTCAATATCTACATTTCATTAGTAACATATCTACCTCTTCACTGTCAGTTCCGACTTGCTAGCAGGCCCCTCTAGTGGCACATAAATCCAGCGATCTTCTAGCTGTTCATGCGCTGTAAATCCTCGGTGTCCAGCGGCCTTTCGACTCCAAGCAGGTCCAGCGAGAATATGATACTGCTGACTATTCTTCCCACCAAAGACCCCCCTACCTTAGGCCTGGAAATAGTATACTGCAAACTTGAAACTCAACATCTGCATATGTAATGCTTGGGTGTTCTTTCCTCAGACCTCTATTTAAAAGAAAAGGAAAAGAAGAAGGAAAAAAAAATCCACTGACCAAGGCCGGGCCTCCTTCACAGTCGAGGTCCGGGTACAGCGTCCCCATGAACTCAGATCGTTCCACTACATTAATATATTGGAATATTTGTAACAGCAGAGATTTTTTTAAAGTATAGGAAAGTGTAACAGCACATTACAGATATCACTAAAAACCTTTTTAGTGTTTCTATATCTAATATTCAAGTATCTGTACATCGTTTTTCTCACAGTGTTTTATGTTGAATATAATATTTCTCTTTTCAGGAATCAGCTGTCAGATGACTTTGCATCCCTGGGTACGTGAATCACCTATTTGATCTACCAATAAGGCATTAGCCACAAAGCAAATGTATAAATGTTTTAACTAGCAATTTCTGTTATAAATAAAGAATTCGAAGAAGCGAGTAACTCTCGCGCTGCTTGATAGCAAACGAGAGAAGGCGGAGGGCACTGTCAGATTGCTGTATAGCCCAGTTAAGTGAGGCTGACAACTGGATGATGCCACCGAGGACGGCATCCATTATACTGGTGTCGCTGTCTGACGGCCCCAGTAACTTAACCTCCTGCACTATCTTTCTCGTGTTCTCCCCTCTACGTCATCCTCACCAAAATCAACGAGTTATGTAAGGGAAGCTTTTTGGTTTGTGTTGTACGCATGTCCATAACGGTTATGAGCAGTCATCGTGGTCCTGCGGTTAACTCCTGTCATCAATACAGTGAAGATTGGCTGTTCTGGCTTAGGATCTTGTCTGGGGGATGCTGATTTTTCTCTGCATAGGGCATCTGTTTACAGGGATGATTGCTTTGCCGTGATATAACCTTAGTTGCTGATTCGGCGTCCACCAATTTCCTTTCCTCCTTCCCATCACCAGGGAAAAGCTGTCTCAAAAAATATTTTCCTAGCTTCTTGGAAAGCGCCGTTGTGACAAACACGTTTGTAAAAGTGTTGTTTTTCATCGCGTGATCATAGATGAGTCCTTGGGATGCATGCTGAAAGGCAAAACATTTGTCAAACGTATGCGGTACGTGACTAGTCACAATGGATCTTGCAGCAGCTTGACCTCTGACTCCATGCACGTAGAGGGACCTCACCTCACGTTGCCAGGTGACGTCGCCAGCGAATCAATTCAAAAGGAGTGTGAATTTAATTTGTGGGCTGGACCGTTCGGAGAGGACTTGATGCGATTTTGGCAGGAATCCTGGTGAAGTTTTCATGGCCTACCAGGCTAGGACTGGCCAAGGATGCAGGATTGATTGAAAGCTGCGAGCGGTGTTACAACTTACAGCAATCTGCATCGCAAGGTTTTATTCCTCATGCGTGCTACGCCGAAGCAATAAGGAAGTCAGGTTTTTGTTTTGTTTTGTTTTTGTTTTTTGATTTGCTTGTTTGTCTTTTGAGGCTCGTGTTGCCATAAAAAATTGCGTGTTCTTGTTTTGTATGATTATTTATTTTTGACATTTTGTTCGTTCGTGCTCAGTAACATGACATCAGACTTGGAGAAGACGTATTGCTTTTAGCTCAAACAAACAAGACAGCTGTTTTTTCACATCACACCAAGGGTAGTTAAGGTTACTGACAAAAAAAAACTGTGTGTGGTTTGTGTGTGTGTGCGTGTGGTGTATGTGTGTGTCGCTCGCGCGGACTTTTTCTCTCTCAGACTTAAAGAGCATACTGAGAGGAAACTTCCAACAGAAAGACACCGGCAGAGAGCGAGAAAAACGCAGGTAACTACACACATTTTCTTCATCCTCTTCTCGTTAAAGATACCCGCAAAATCAACATCATTTTTTGATAAATAATGTGTTACGTTTGTATATTTAACACGAGTGTTGATCTATTCACAGATACCCCAGCATGTCGACAGACTAATATGTTGCAACATGTATATATGTTCATAACTGTATGAATGCATTTACATAGATACATAAAAAAGACAACGAATGTTCTAGTGAGTGCAAATACATATTTAGTGCACTAACAGTCATTTAGTAAAGAAACAGTAAAGCTAAAGGTCGTCCCCTAACTATTTTTGCGTTGGTAGTTTGGGGAGGGAGATGTCAAAGACCCCATTTTTCTTAGGGCCAGCTTTTATTTTGTAAAGGTAGTGCTCCCCTTCTCTTTCTTGCCTTGCCTTCCCCAACCCTCTATGCAGTCAGGTACCCATTTCTCACAGTTCGGTTGACTGGGGGCAGATCGTTGCGCCACACGGATATCGAATCAAGCGCCTATGTCCTAACCGTTCGTCTATGCGCTTCCCTAAACAGTGGGATTTCTGTGATGCATGTAGAGGTGTGTTTCTGGATTGTTTTTGTTTGTAGACGTAGTCTGATTTAACTTCATCAAGATCTGTGTGTGTTTACCGGCACAGGCTTGCAACGAACACCCCGAAGCCAATTACACGCAAGGACGGTTCTACATATACAGACGGCCATTGTCTGTACTGTCTGATCCCCTTCACACTCAGAGAAAGCGTTTGCCAGGAGTCTTCGAGCTGCCGTCACCACCCCGGGTACATCAGTAAGTTTTATTCCTTACAAACGTCACATTCTTCACCCAGCGAACTTCTCGAATAAAACATTCTCACTATACTTTATGTTTTAATCTGGGTAAATATCTTGAGTTTGACAATTTATGAATTGCACTGGAGTCGTAAATATGTCGCATCTTCCTTCAATGTTCTTGGTAACATCGAATAAACCTGACACTTTTCTCATGTTTTATGAGCTTTTCCAAACAACTCCACTCACTGTTCCTCGCATGACGTGAGCAGTCGTTTAAATAGTCGTTACTTTTTGAATGGTAATTAATCTTCTTTTAAAATCTGCCACACTCTTATTGATGGAGAAGTAATGGAAAAGAAAAGAGTGAAGAGTGCAATATTATTCTACGTTAAAGGTTATTAGTGATGACAGTAAAGAGAAGGATGAAAATAACACAAGCACATGATCTAAAGTTCGAGTCCAGCGTCATTTATCTTTTCCTTTTTTGCTGCAATTTATGGTTTGGATTAATGTACAGTTAAACATGTAAAGTTTCCCTGTGCTTCACCTGTTTTATAGTCAAACAGAGATTTTCACAGACTATAAAGTGAACCACATATATTTCCCATAAATGTAATGTAAGGTCAAAAGTATATAAATATTCACCAAAGTTAACTAAATGCACAGTGAAACATATTCACTTTAATTAAGGTGTAAGTATGCCCATATTCACTGCAGTTTAGTCAAACATTCAATCATTTAATATTCTTTACATAATATTTATCAAACATACACATTTTCCCCGTACTTCTTAAAAACACTATTACACTGGTGTGTTAATATAAAGATAAGTTGTATAAAAGACATCATCATGGTGGCAGCTGTGGTCGTTGGTCGGTGCTGGTGGAGGACGAGTAGTAGAAATGAAATGGTGAATATTTGATGAGTTTACGATACTAAGCAAACTCTGCTACAAACGTTGACAATGATGTCTAGGAAAGATGAATAAAGCAAAAGATTGACATCTTTGACCAACTATTTTCCCTGCAGACAAGGGGACATGGACGTGTTGTGGCGAAGTAGCAGCGTCATCACAACCGACGCACGGCGATCACAGCAAGGACGGGTACGTTGTAGCGTCTTGTTGTGTTGTGACGTGTACAGATTGTGTGGTAATGACGTGTATAGATGCAGATGGTGACGTGCATCTATGTGGGAAGTAGGTAGATGCAGGTGATGACCTGTACACACTATATTGAGCATGTTATTGCAGGTTTGTACAGTATGAATAGCTTTCCCGATAGAGAATTTTTTTCCTTTATGCATTCAGCAATATATTCTTACAGCAAATATTGGGTAGCTGACATTTTACGAGTTTGCCGACGTGTTCATCGATTAGTGTGAAGTAACGCAACTAATACAAATATTAAGCAGCATTTAGATATTGTCTCACCGTAAAGCAAAATATAAATATTATTCAATAATAATAATAATAATAATGTATTATTATTATTCAGCGAACCCAGGTGCCGTTACTCAGCCCTTTCCTGTGGTCATTGATCTTCTGTATTTCAAATCTCCTATGAAAAACAGCATTCTCTAATCTTGCCAGTTGGTTGTTCATACAAGACGGTTGTTGTTGGAAACAATGCACACACCAAAGCTCACATCATCTCTCTGGTTCCAGATGTGCCATGGGGCGTCATCTGTGGAGACCACACAAGACCAAAGCGCGCGGCTACAAAGCCCAGAAGCCCAAAATGTACTGCAAATATTTCAGACAGTATAAAACACGAATGTGACTGGTATCCCCCCCACCCCCGCAGCTGTGACAAAGAGGGGGGGGGGGATTGGTAAAGTCCTGACTTCTAAAGGATGCGAGTATTGGTTGGCAATATGTTCAATAACTATTGAAGTGGTTGGTGATGCTGCTGTGTGGAATCTGTGTAGAGAAATCGAGAGAAGCAGTAGTCCTCCATCCGTCGCCCACATATTGAGTATCAGATGGACCCGCCTTTTATCATGTGGAAGCAATATAAGCACAGTTTCGTTGAAGGGGAAAGAAAACACTTTGAAATATTTTAAAATGTTTATTCTCTGATATTTATGGTTTAAAAATCAACGTGAGATATTTTCATTCAGTTACATGGGTTGAGAGAGAGGTAGAGCAATGTGTGATGGAGAGCATGTAGGTAGAAAAGCAAATAGTTTGTATTCAGGTATCTTTGTATAGCATGTATCATTGTATCACTAAGTAAAACGAACAATAAATTAATAAACTAATTAATGGAGTGGATTGATTCTTTATGTGTTCCGACACATAATTTACTGTGTATATGTGTGTGTGAGAGAGAAATTGACAGCAACAAACACGGCACTCTTATTTACAACAAACATAACAAAACGTATGTAATCTATGTAATACACAATATATGATTTCCTAAAATAAATAATCTAAAATAAAAATCATCCCCACCTAACAAAAAACATAATATGACACAAAACTAGTCTTAGACGATTCTGTAAAGTGAGAGACTGGCTACATAACATTGTAAATAAATGTTTCCATTCTCTATCACCTTTGAATCAGAAAAGAATATCATCTCAAGCAAAACAGAAAACCTTTTCCGAAGCTGGAAATAACACATCACCAAGGCAGGATTGTATATTAATTCACCCAACATGAAAGACATGATAAAGATCGCAGATCATCACTGGCATCTGGAAAACACACACACACATATACACACATTCTACCGAAGCTCGGGGATAGGCACGCACACAAGCACACACAAGCACACACGCGAACACTTAGTCATATTTTATCTTTAATTTGCTGGTTGTTGTACAATAGCCACACATCACTAGTAGCTCAGACAGGATCATCATGACTCCAGCAAGGCATACATAACAATCACTTGCTTTAGTGACTATCAATAAAAAGCAAGAAAAACATGATAATATATTTCAGAGCTGTTGTCATTCAAGTCTCTTCCTTCATCCCTAATTTACCACCACTGAGCTAATAAAGATAACTCGGTACTTTTTAAAATAAACTGTGCTAAACAGGAATATTTTGTTGTTTCTTCCACGCTGAATGGGTGATTTTGGTTTTTTTTTCTTATTGTACTAAATAGGTACTTCTCTTTCTAGAGAATGTAGTTCATCTTTCTGTCCTTAAAAAATTCTATGTATATGTGAGCATGCATAATGATTTAGTCTATGGTGAACTGCACCTATATCCAATAATTGTGAATTCAGTCATCAGATGCAATAGTATTGGTTAAAACATACTAGAATGAACAATGATAGATGGCCTCATAAAGTGTACACAGTGTATGATTTAGATGGTACAGGTAAAGCAAACATCAAATATTAAAATGAAAGTATTTTCTTTTGGATTGGGTTTTGTTTGGATGAACCAAGGTGGTGAAAATGCAAATAATTTTACTGAGAAACTGAAAGATTGGTTATGTGCAGGTGGCAGGATTGGAATACTCATATTAACACTAGTGACATATTTTTCTTTTAATGTAAGTTTAGTCTTTTTCATATATCTGTATTGTAAAGAACTTGTAATTATATCTATTGTAGACATTTAAAATTGATTTCAATGTTTGGCTAAATATGTATGATAACTGCACTTTGACCTCCCTCGTCAGTTATTGTAGAGAGTCGTTATTTTTTACTACTATTGTTTTATTATTGTTTTGTTCTATCCCTTTTGTATGGCAATGACCCTAGAATTAACTGATCAATCAATCTCTTCGCCGACTTTGAATTATACACTCTCTCACATCACATCATGGCCGCATCTCTCTAACATCCCTTCCATTGCTCAGCAACAGTAAAAAGAACGATTCCTATATCTGTCCTGTCTTTGAACACGGAATGTCTGAGATGACAGCTTAGATAACAGAATGACGAGAGTAAATGAAACAATGAAGTCCCGACGTCTGCGGAATTGGGAAGTCACAAACTTTATCTTCTGTCCAATCCCTTTTTTTTATACTAGACATCAGTTATTAAAAGCTTTTTTCCCATGTAACACAAAAGTAATACATGTGTAATGCAAGGCAACACTCTGTTGATTACACAATCACTGAAGCTACAAGTTGACTTTCTGGGCAGAGAAGGCCTTTGCATTTTTTCAACATATGTTTAATTTCTTCCGAACATTTATCTTGTCTTTTTTAATAACAACATTTTCCCATAATAACTGTTTCAGTAATAACAGGAAACTGTTCTCACCTTGTTTACTACCTCTATTATATGTGATGTAGTCTTGTGTGTATCCCTCTAACATTCTCTGTGCCTGTGATATGTCCCACACACTTCTGTAGTCACAGGCCACATATTCCAACTTCACAATGTTTCACACATGTTCACACGACTCGACCATTTATCACTGAATTCTTCGCCGCCGGTACCTGTGTCCCCGAGTCACTCTACCTGTAAAACTCACTGTTTAGCACAATAATCCTGTTATCAGCCAAGGATTTGCCTCGTATCACTGCCGTGTTTTGAGCAATAATCCTGCATCTTTACAGTATTTGGCGCAAAATCAGTTGTTGTTGTTGTTGTTGCTGTTATTATCATCATCATCATCATCATCATCATCATCATCATCATCATCATCATCATTATTATTATTATTAACACTCTTATCTGTCTTACTGTATTACTGCAGTACTGTAACATTTCCCGAATAAATCGTGTAGTACTAAAATAATTTTTATCATCGCTATGTATAGAGGTTGACCACACACAGCTCCATGATGTGTACTTTATACATCATGCCGGTGTATCGCCATTCTAACTGTCTAATACCTGCTTTTCTCTTCTGTGCTTTTATGCGTGTCAAACATTATCAACGGCAGGTGAAGAGGAACTGTGAGCTGCTCACCTGTCTCTTGCAATAAGGCCATCTCTGAATCTCGGATGTTTGATCCTGACTGTATACATTTACCTGACAGGTAGTTGATAGACCACAGTGTACTGTTTGGTGTTACACATGTGATGTTGGTAGAATTCTGACACCGAGTGTTCAGTTGCTTCGTGTGCTCGCTGAGCCACAGACTAATGTGGACAACGATACATGAATGCGATGATAATTCCACCGGTTAGGGTACCTTCAAAAGGGCTAGGGGGGATTATCAGGTATATGTTACTGTTATTATCATTTTTCCTCTTCATTAAAAGCCTGGGTTTAATCCACCAACACTTCACTTTAGGATTTTGTAACACTTCATTAAAAAGTGTGACCTCTTCTTCAATCATCTGTATGCTGAACGGCAAACTCTGGTGGACAACCATATGAAAGCGTAAGGTGTGGTACTGATACCAGTTAGAACATCCCACCCGATCCACCACCCGATTCACACATGGACGGGGTGGGTGTTGAAGGCATTTGTCAATTTTTTTTAACGAATAGTCTTTAATTTATCTTCGGCGTAAAACACAAAAATTCTTCCTCACGTCCTTCAAGTATAGCAACATTGTCCTCCACCATCCGCAACCAAAAAAGTAAGAAAAGAGTTTAACCCTTTCTCGGCGATTTAAACTTCGTTCCACCTCCTCAGCTGCCCACAGTTCCCTAAGGTTCCGTTCTGGTTTTTCTGTTCCGCCGGCGGCAGCAGCACTGAATTTGCGTCGGAACAACCGCCACCACCTTCACCACCCGGCCGCTCAGGTGCACAGCTGCGAGCAGTGGAACGCTTGAACGACGACAGCAAGATGGCCGAGAGGGGGATGACGTCACTCTTGGAGGTGGAGGTGCGGTAGACCGGGCGCATGGCCTTGCCGCGCTCGCAGAACGTTCGGCAGAAGACGCGGCGGAACTTGGTGCTGATCATGGAGTACAGCAGGAAGTTGATGGAGGCGTTGAGCTGGATGAGGAGGTTGGTGACATTGCCAGCCATCAGCAGCTCGTTGTAGGAGTAGCGGGACAGCGCCACGCGCGCCAGGTTGTTGTAGGTGTCGTACAGCAAGAGCACGGCGCCGGGCAGCTGGCAGAGGATGAAGACCAGGACGACAGTGATGAGCATCTTGGTGATGCGTTGCTGCTCACGAGCGTAGCGCTCGGACAGGCCGCGAGGGGAGGTCAGAGTCATGCGCGTGCGCAGCTCCGCTGCGTGGAAGAGCGAGGCCACCAGGATGCCGTTGAAGATGCAGAGGAGCAGGAGCGGCAGGAAGGTGAAGGCCGTGACCAGGAACCAATAGTAGACGATGCGGTAACCGTAGGTGACGGAGAATCCGGTGTATTGCCAGCTGGCGATGCTTTTGTTCATGCTCTCGTCGTGTTCCCACACAATCTGTGGCGAGAAATGGTGGATCAGATCGTGACACAACCTCTGTACACACATACACGTAATTAACATACGTCCTAGCCAATCAAAAACATCAACTCTCAACAAAGTGAACGTATGCAAGTACAGTCTTGACGTCTGTGTAGCTTACATTTTTCTGCTCATGGTGATCTCGTGTATCTCGAGAACAGTGGTATTCATCCCACTAGTCCTTGAAAAATTCTAGGGCCAGGTGCACTGAAGCTGAAGAGCTTCGTGTTTTTAATAAGCTTGAGACAACTGGTCCTAAGCTGAATTGCTTGTGTTTCATAATAATATTGGGGAACTGTACTTCAAAGAGCTTACCTTTATAAACAGTAACTGAGACAGGTGCAGACAACAGGATGTAAAGATTAGGACAAATAACTATTTTTAATTTTAGAGAACTAAGCTTTTTATGATAAAAAAAAAAATAGGCTTCACTCTGTACTTTGAAATGATTACCAAATGTTTTTATATACGCTTAGGACAGCTGTACTTTATTTTCATTTGAAGACAACTTCAACTTTTAAACAATACTACGCAAGACTATGTACTTTCCTCTGTAGGTATCCCAAACGCGTACCTTTTTGTATGTTGTTCTTTCATTCTTTTCTCTTCATTCTTGCTGTTCGGTCTTTATCTGTTTGTGTGCGTAACGAAGGTGGAAAAGACAACTTTTTTCTTTGTGAACTAATATTTACTGGTGCTAACTACATCGCTTCAAATATTTTGCTCTGAGGTATTTTTCTTGTAATTTCTATATTACCCTTGGCTCCTAAAAGTGGTGGAGGGACACAAAGGCGGCATAACTATCTGCTGTGTGACCTCCCTTACAAGAGATCACGATACACATCGTTGTGTTGCAATGCTTGGCTAATGTATTTTGCTCTAGAGAATGCCAGCCAAGGAAAAACAAATATTGAAAGAATGTCGGCTGCTGGTACAAAGAGTAAAGCTTTGAGGGCTGTTGATACCCTAGAAGAGGAAGAGAAGCAGACTTGAAGACCTAACAAGAAGAGATGAAATTTCAAGGGCTAACGAAGCACAATAGGAATAAAGCTTATTTAATGTGATACAACAGTTGTAAATATTATTTTGCTATTTCTCAAATTTCTGGTTCATAATTTTTTTGTAATCGAGGAAAAAGCAGGGAAAGAGAGAAGGAAGGGACGAAAGCGAAAATAGAAAGAAATTGGAGAGAAAAAGACAAATAAAAATAGAAGGAGAAGTTGAGAAGAAAAAAAAATAAGAAAAAAGAAAAAGATAGACAGAGAGAAAAATTACCTCCATTTCAAAGAGCTCTGGTACTGTGCACACGACTGCTAGCAGAGTGACAAGGGCAATAAACAGTTTGGCCCGCTGTGGCGTACAGAGTACTTTGCCCTTCATGGGATGGCAGACGCCGATGTAGCGCTCCACGGTGAAGGTGACAGTCAGCAGCACGGAGGCGTTGGCCGCCATGTCGGTCAGCACCCGGCCGTAGGGAAACCAATGAACGTATGCCACCGACCTGCACACAACGACAGGTGAAGTCAGGTGAGTGTGAACACACGGGTGGCCAGGCCTACGTCAGTGTCACAGCAGATAACAAGGGATGACAAGTGCAACGGACCGGGACGAGGTTTCGGGGTAGAGATAGAAGTAGAAAAAATAAATCTTAATTTACAAGCAGACGTTGAGCTTAATTTACGGGTATTGTAGAAGCAGAGCTGGATGTCAATTTACAAATACTGTAGAAGTAGATATAGAGGTATTGTAGATGCTGATGTATATATTATTGGGGTGATTAGGTCAGAATGGGACAGACAGGGGATGGGACCAGGTGCCAGACTCGCCTCTTCACACCGTCGTAGTGCTGGAAGGAGAGAGTGAGGCTGCAGACCAAGTAGAGCGTGTCGAAGGCAGCCAGGGCTGTCAGGTAGGAGCTGGTAGAGCTGATCATCGAGCGACGAGTCAGGACGACGACGTTGAGGATGTTGCCCACGACGCCGAGGGCCACCACCAGCGGCACGCACACCTGTAAGACAGAGGCATCAGGCATGAGAGAGAAGCACACCTGTCGATGAGTTTGACGGCACTGTTAAGGTTGGGCACGGTGACAGAAAGGGAGAGAGAGAAGAGAGAAGAAATAAATCACGAACACATGAACACATAAAAAAGTGAAACATGGTGGAGGTGGAGATGGGGAAGAAGTCTACATTCTCTCTCTCTCAGCAAATTGAGGTAAAACAAACATAAATACTGAGACCCAGCTGTACAGTGCTAGAACTAATTAAATCCGACATTTCTGAGATAGGCCAATCAGTATTTCCATATTTCACTGTCGTTGGTGGTCACGATGACACTACATGTCATATTGCGGACTAAAATTGCACTTCCATGTTATTTCTCAAGATAATACTTATTGATGTGTTTCTGTTTTTCATCCAGAAATAACATCAGACATCGACAGAGGAATTATTTCACATGACTCGTGACAAACGCGAACAATTCCGCAAGCTGTCAGTCTTCATTTCGAAAGTTTGAATGTTGTTTTTATCGTGGGTGAGATGGGGGGAAAGGACATTCTTTTTGACACACACTGTGGGTTTTGTAAAGCAAGAAAGGGTGGGGCAGTGTTGCGTGCAGGAAGGGTATGTCAAAAGAAATTTAACGACCACACACAAATATTCCGAGATGATCAAAGAGTCTGCCTTTTCCTAAACACGATACTCTTCGTTGGAGACGGATCAGGGAAAGGGGTTTCCAGACGTACACAGTGAATATTAACCAATCCATCTCATGCAGACTCCAGGCATGCGATCCATCTCGGAACCTCGGGCGAGTCGGCATGGACCGGCGCTCTGACGTCAGAGGGCGGGATCGAGACAAGGCAGAGAGGAGGACGAGACAGCCAGGAGGACCTCCCCATGTCGTCGGGGCTGTCAGTGTTATCACTGATGACACCTCTTCGGATGGGCCGCGTGGTTAATAAAATCATCGTCACTCATGCAGCGAGGTCCTACATTTTCTAAAGGCCGCGAAATCGACCTTTGCCCCGGTCTACATCGACAGTCGTCGTAGCCATTCATCATTACGATTCCTCATTCATGGGTTGTCGGAAAAGTCACGAAGTGTTTTTTTTATTTTGTCTTTCTAAAGGTACTTATTTATATAAAGAAGAAATATCAATCATTGATATACTACCTGTTTTGTTCGATAACCTTTTGCCATCTTTCAGTGAGCTTCATAAAGTCTCGTTCATAGTAAGACCTGTCTTTATCGGCGAAAAACTGAAAAAGGTTCTGATTTACAGCCTAGTCTGAACTGAAAGTTTTACCAAACAAGGAGGCTTGAAGAGGGGGAAACAAGTCGAAGTATGACGGATGATAGGTCAGGCAAGTATGGTAGATATGGCAACACATCGCATCCAAGCTCTAAATAACACGATTCCTTTACGATTAACGAGCGCTGGACGTTTCTGGATGATGGATTTGTTCAAACTATCCAAATGCCGTCAATATATATCCGAATTGACTGTATAGTTCCTTGGTATGAGCTCGAAAAAACATGGCACCTTTAAAAGCCCTCCACACCGAAAGCAAAATATTCCCTGGAGGAATGTCTGCTTTCCACATGGTTGAAGGCGAATCATGTCGGGACCAAGACCGTATACTCATTACGTTGTTGTAAACAATTTACTTCTCATCACCACTTATCGATCGCTTCGAAAAATTCGTTTTCCTCCCGTTTAATGAGGATATCGCTGAGGTTTACATGACGTCATCAACCTCGCTGAGCCTCCATGACCGAGGGGCGTCCTGAGATCGAAGTCACCAGCAGGACCCTTCGTGAACCATGGTTGGCAACGATGTTGTTGTAGCGCATTGTGATCGTAAAGTTCGTGCAACTTTCCTCAGACTTGACGCGCGTTCTTCCCTTTACGGAATATGACAACAATGCACAGCTCGATCTTCCATTTTCAACTTGTAAAATCTCCAAAACTCAACCAAATCGCTCTATTTTGTTTTAGAATGAAGCTACAACTGTCAGCTGTCAATCAGCATACAATATCATAGATACAAATGACTCTAGTACTTCCAAAAAAATGACCAAGCGCCATCTATTGCATCACCACAATTCCCACAACCCAACAAAAGACTATAACGGTGAACGATTGGTAGACTAGCTGAAACATTTATTTCACCACTTAAATATTTGCTCCTAAGACAGAAGGGAAATTATGCAAAACTGTTTAATAATTATGACAAGACCCCCACCGAAAAAAATTACAATCTTTGTTAAATCAACAAGGGAAATAAATACCACCAAAGCGAGAATAAAGCTGTGGTTACGAAATGTGAGAGAATATGCAGTGTCAATATATTTATATGCATCAGTAAAATTTGTATCAAAGTGTATTTATTACATGATCTAAAGTGCGGAATTATAAGAGACTGTAATCTGAAATGAAAAAAAGAAACAACAACAACCCCAAGCTCAATGTAAAAAGCTCATTTACGGTTTAGGCAAAAAAAACCAAAAAAAACATTTAAAAACAAATTTAGTGTTCCGAGTAAACTGAAGTGAAAACGAAAGGTTCCAGGGACAACAAAAACAAGCTCAAATGATTTGAACTCACGCATAAATACAAACAACCATCGTACATAAACACAGGCTTTCGTGCTTGCGTATTCAGGTCCGTGTGTATGGGTGTGTGCGTGCGCTTCTGAGATAAGATATTTATTTTCTCTGCAATTTGTATCAACAGAGATGCTGAGTTCACCCATGACCCAAGCGTGACATCACACGTGTCCGAGCATAAATGGAGATTTGAACAGACTAATAAAATCATTATTATTTATTTCCTCGAGATTTGTGCTCGACGTATTAATAAGTGTTATGAAAGGAGTCTTTTGATAGGCATCACCTCTCAGGTAGGTCTTTAAGCGATGTATTAAAAGCTTTCATCTCTGTCTCAACTCTTTGGCTCCGTTGTCTTTGTTCTTTCGTTCTTTCCCCTGTAGGTGTCTAAGACAGCTCACCTTTTACTGTGGAGATTTCCTCCTGTCTGAGGACATGACCGATCCATCTTCTTTTACCCGTTATAATCATGTTCATGTTTCTTTGATTGGAGCGAGTAAAGCAGTCTTCCTTGGTTATCTTTCGGAGCCCGTAGGTTTGCAGGAGTCATCTCATGCCAGTGGCATGGAAAGATAATAATTTTGTCGTATCACTTTCTGTCAATCTCCAGCATTCTGAACCCTATAACATGTTGTCAGAATGTAACTCTGACATAATTTGAGTATTGTTTGCTGTACTGTGAAAGTTTCCATATTTTGTTCAAATTCTAGAAATATTCCTTGTCTCGAGTCCCTTCGTGTATCGGCCCCTCCATCACTTCTAACAATGCTGCCAAAATATTTATCTTCTATATTCTTTAGCTTTCCAACTCTAATCGGTAATCCACTCTTTCTTCTTCTTCTGTAACTGAAAACTTTCTGGCTGGTCTTGGTAAACAGGGAGGATATTTGCTCCCATTTTCAATAAATGTCTCTGCCCGACCACCATCAGGCAGACATGAGTATTTTTTCATTTAACGCCACAAAAGAAAACAAACTTTGTTCTTGGAATCGTCCGCCCATCGTCCCATAAACAACATTCCCACAGTTCCCAACACTTTAGCAAAATTGAATGTAACGTGGAGAATATATCACGGCAAGAACGCTGGGTATACCTCAGAGGCACAACAGACCATTCAGAAATATACTAAAGAGAAAGCACTAAATATAACATAAATGTTCCCAACAGCATCGCAACAAAAAATTTACTGATTTACAAAGATTGTAAATACTCATATTCTTCGCTTCCAAGTAATTGTCCATTGTTATTTTACACGGCAAAATCTTTGCTTCAGCTTTACAGTCTTTTAAATAGTAACGGAGACAATCCCAATACTTAATTCTTTCATTTTTTAGTTTATTTGCACGCTCGTTCCTTATTAGTTTATTCGTTCATTTCTGTATTGTTTGTTCATTCCTTACTGTACTTATGTGTTTTGCTTATTCATTTCTTCATTACTTTCTTCCTTTGTCAATCCGTCCATCGTTGGCTTCTTTCTCTTTGTTGATAAGTCCTCACAAACAGCGGGCACTGACGAACCTCCCTTTGATTGTCCCCAGAAAGCTGATCTTGAGACTAGACCGTTTACAAATGGGATTAGCCGGTACCTATACAGGACTAGTGAGGAGGTCATACTCACTGACCAGCCATTGATGTATCGTCTTTTCACAAGACCATCGATGCAAACTCTTGCGCCGCCTGCTGGTTGTGCCAGCATTACTGCCAGTCTGAAGAACTTCTAGTCTTTGTCTCGCGAAACCTCGCTAATCGTGAAGTATCGCGAGATGTCAAGAACGTCTGCGAGAAGAACGCACCTCATGCGAGACAGTTATCCTTCATGAATATATATATATCTGATGCCAAGCTGGCTGGAAGGCCTTTCGGGGGATAAAAACCAGACGAAAAATTTAATGAGGAGCGACATTAATTGATGCTATAGCTCTCTCATCCAATTAGACTCTGACCTTTAGCTTTCCTCTTTGCACAGTATGGTACTTGCATGCACACGTGCCAGAAACTGTAGAACTTCACAAAGTTCTTGTTTTATCCCCCAGGACGATCAGGTCCTGAAGCGCAAAGTCTGCACAAGGTTCCTCGATCAACATCTGGTCTAAGGACTCTCTCTCTCACGTACAACATCGGGCAGGTTTTATTTTGTTCATTAGTAAGCTCACTTGTCTTTGCAATAATGTATAGTCATTCAGTCGATGGACGAATCGATGGCAATGAAATTGGTCACATTTGTAAAATACACTTTATTTAATATTTTTAATTATTCGTGTTAATATGGTCTGATCTGGGATGTAGCACATCCGAAGTTTCTACTTTAGGAGATGATGATGATGGTGATGATGATGACAAAATTATTAATAAATAACACAATATTTGCATTGGCCTCTAGGGTAATCCTAATAATATTGTAGTCGTATGTAGTATTTAAAAAATTAAAGGCATGTACTAGGAAGAAAATTTTCATCTGTTCATATTCCACAGAACTGCCAAGCACAACAAACATGTCCAATGAAAACAACAAAAAGAAAGGCGGGCTCATTAGTCACTACCAGTAGTAACTCAGGTAGCAGCAACGATCAGTAGCAAAGCCCAACTGAAAGGGGTACTCACCTTCTGCACAGCGTAACGCACGACTTTCAAGCTCTCGGCGTTGGCGGGTGGCATGGTGTCCGCCAGGATATCCGGGGTGCTCGTCAAGATCAGGGAGTCGTTGGCCCGCAGGTTGGACGTCACCAGGTCGAGGACCATGGTGCCCACAGGACTGGAGGCGTTGTAACCGTTGACCATCTTGCTCGAACCGTCGTCGAGGGCCGTGTAATAAAGGGGTGAGTGCGTCACTCGCGCCTCGGAGTCACGACCCTGCGCGCGAAACGGCGTCCTCACGTCTGCACGTAGATGATTGATTTACAGCGCCAGTCGTGTTTAGGGTGTTTGCATGAGGCCAAAGAGGATTTCATTCGGGTCCTAACTGGCCAAGAGAAGCGGGCAGTGTGGGTGGTGGTGGTGCTGAGAGGGACCGTGCTTCTGTCACGAAAGGTCACGAATGCTAGAACTCCGCAATCACGTCTTCTACACACCAACCGCTACACGTTGACCACTCAGAAATTTTGCACACCGTTCCACAAGTGTAAAACATGTTCAGCTACACTGGCCTGCTCATGATGTCATTCATTCCCATGGGATGTCACACCAGGCTTGACCTTTGACTTTACACCAGTGATTGTCTTTCTGTCGCCGAGGGAAGTGAAGGAAAAAAAGCATCCAACACTGCCCACGATCGCTTGTTTCTCTCTTCACGTTGATCGTACCAGCTGCCCTCAGCTGCACTTTCTGATAGTCAATATGTTAATTAATTAACCCCTTACCAACATCTTTGGATCCAACAGACACGCAGAACCAAGCTACTCACTGCTTTTCCTACTTGAACTCGTGGCATTCCTCCAGGACCGCCACGTTGATCATCTCAAACCACTGCAGCTGCGTAGCGGAGATAATAATGTTGTCGTAGCCTCGAGGGTAAACAACAACTACAACAGCATCTGCCGCGACAACGGATGAGACGGACGCCGGCGTATGTAGGTGCAAAATCACCTGTCATTTGCCGGTCCCTTAGAGGCTTGGGGTCCGTAAAAGAATGACCTTATTGGTTGGGAGTGATTTGGTGCCTGCTGGCGCTCGTGGAGTCTGATTGCTGGCGCGGGAGGCGCCGAGGGAACAACGACTGATGTCTTGCTGTCTTGGATTCCGACTCTGGTCTACAGGATCCGCTTTTGTGGAATAAGGATGTATTGGTTCTTGCCTTAGAAAGTCGTCCTTTGACCTGCAATACGTACACACACATATATAGTCTGCTTCTGCTTGTCGGTCTTTATTTCTTCGTCTCTTGTTGGCGTGCGTGTATGCATGTTTGTCTGTTTATTGGGGATGATAACCTGGCTCATTTCCCCCGCCCTCCTTCTTCCCTCCGTCTCAAACCCCATCTTCAATTTCTATCCATTCTCTTTCATCTGGGCAAAGGCGAGCACAGTGGTCAAATGGCCCCCCTGACACTGTAACCAATCACAGGCCATGAATACCACCATGTGATCAATTTCAGCGAGTCGAAATATAAGAAATATTCCCTGCGAGAAATCCCCTGCAAAATCCCTGACATTTATACGGTAACGGCCTCCCGGGTGGAGGACCGAGTCTGTGAGATATTTGAGAACCATTGCATCGCCTGGGTGAGTACATGCAAATGCGGAGAGATGGCTATGTATATTAAATATGTAGGTTACGATCTCACTTAGTTACGACTTCTGCTTCTCTCCAAGAATGTATAGATGTGGGAGGAGAAGGGGCTGGACGAGAGAGTAAATATCCTTCTACCATCCCCCCAATTACACCTCAGAGTAAAAATAATTACTGCTCGAGGGGAAGTATACAGTTATCTCCCCTACAGCTAAATCATTTCCCCTACATTAAATTGATCACATGATCCTGTTTGTGATTTCCTACTGGTTAGAATTTCATACAGGCGAAGGGAATTTGTTACAGGTCAAGCTCGTGAATGTTTCTGTATTGACTTTCATGTTCTGGTATTACACAGAAAGAACCTGACAACAAAAACACAGGCATACAGCAATGCATATGCAGAGAGGGGGATGAGAGAGAGAAGACAGGGAACTAGAGAGTAGAAAGAGAGGGGAATAGGGGCAAAGAGAGGGGATAGATAGCCCTGTAGTGGACTGATAGGGACAGGGATGGACGGGAAAACGAGAGGAACGGAGAAACGGGGGACAGAAAAGGGAGAGGAACAGAGGAAGACAGGGACAGTGAAATAAGAGTGAAAGAGAGAGACAATGAAATACCGAAGGACTTTTTTATTTTCGTCTGGGTATCATACGAAACCAAGAAACTGCAGTAAGCATGATGAAGAAGAAGAAATGATAATAATAATAATAATAATAATAATAACAACAACAACAACAACAACAACAACAACAACAACAAAGACAAAATTATAAGAAGAAAGAAAGAAGTCCTATTGACGAATGAATGTATGAACGAGTGAACAAACTGAACACACGCTAGGTATGTAGCATGATTCACTGACTGATTACTATGATATAAAATAAAGCAGAGTTACATGCTGCACCAGAACTTGCTGGTGCCACCAGTAATACTATATAAACACTGAGTAATACCATATAAACAAGCGAAGAACAAACAGATGGACACTAATTTCTTTAGTTTTGAAATCCAAGAAGGATAGCCAGCTCAAGAAAAAGAAGAAAAAAAAAAACAAACGTTGAAACTTCATGAAAAATACACAAACACAGGGGCAGCGCAATCAGAATACCGAGACAGTATCACCAGTTCCAGTATGGAAGCTGGTCGGCTCTAACCAGAGCCACCCAGGGTATCTGTATTTTCGGATCAGTCTATGCAGCTATATACTTGTCTACAAAAGACCCGACAAAATAAACTCTTTCATGGAGAACCAATCAGAACACAGGTGAGGAATTCTGACAGAGGTAAGCAGCTCTACAGATGGGGAAGCATTTAATTATCTTATCTCAGACTGTGGAGGGTTTAGTTTTGACATAATTGTCATCGTGACAGACTGTGGTGTGCTTGGCCGCATAGTAATTGTCATCTTGATGCAGACTGTGGTGGGTTTAGTTTCGTAATAAATGTCAGCTTGACGGAGCCAGCCACGATTTCAGTTTCGTAATAATCGTCACCTCGGCCCAGTCGTCTGCCAAGTTGTCTGCTGCGGGGCCTTGCACCACATGAAACTGCCACTTAAGGTTTCTGGACCGAGGTGCATGGAGGTGCCTACCCACGTGGTAACCTGTTTATCCGCAACACCTGAAGACAATTTGCTAAGGAAAATGGAGACGACATACAGACAGTCGTGCAACTCAAGTTCATTAAACTGCTCATGTAAGCTATGACAGAAAACAAAAATATACGTGTGCATAATAGAAATAATAATTGAAGTACAATGCGATAAAATAATTTTTTTTTAATATTTCATTTGAAAATTTAGTTACGTAGTCGGCTCCCAGAGCATTCAGATCACATACAAGTACACAAAAAAGAAAGAAGCATCAGAAGATCAGTATTTAGACAAAAGTACAACAAATGAAAATCAAAACTGGATGGTAACGAGATTTTTTAAACATACATTTATTACAACCACACTTACTTCCTTACGTACGCGCGCGGACGCAAGCACAAGCACACTCACAGAGTGAATTACTGGAAACAAAAAAAATGTATTCTATTCTGAAATTTAAGCTCGAAAATTATGGAGCCTCTGCAGCAAAAATGGAAAGGATGAGTTATTTGTGCGTTTTTGTGCTGGAAGCAATTGGTTTAAGATTTGGCTTCTTCTGTGTTTCGCTAAAGCTTTTTGCAAAGTTGAAAATGATATTTTTCTGGTAGAATTAGTCCTTTATCATCTGAATGATCTGGTGTCCTTGAGCTGATTGCTCTGGAGGTCTGGAAAGTTTCATTAATGGTGTTTTCAATATGAAACTCAATTTGGCTCAAATATTTGTGTTCCCCAACTGCAATACAGTATTCACAAATTGGACAATAATTTCAGTAATAAGCTTGAATGATCATGATGTTCAGCAAGGAAAAACTATATTGTAAAAACAGTTTCATGTCCTACCACAATCCTGCTTTTAAGGAAAAAGCTGACTCCAGAAGCTGGAAGTGGGAGGTCCTCGGGTAGAAAAGTTACATTTGAAAATATAGGTTTCAGTTCTGTTTCATTAATAAGCTGCTGTGTGTTTTGTGAAGAAATGAAAACATGACAGTTTTCATGTCTTCACAAAGCACCTTTCTTATTTAATTATTCTGAAGTAACCTTCAAGAGTTAGTGCTCCATTCTTCATCCCCTTCTACAAGAGTACACACAGCTGGGTCAAACCTTGTGTAGAAGTGTGAGAGCCATTAGTAGACAACAATTCTCTGCTCTCCCAGCAATCCCAGCCTCCAAGCAGACAAGAGGGGATAGTAGCTTTTAGCTAACACGTGATAGAAATGGCTTTCGATCCGCTTGATTGCTTCCTGTGACATGTCTGATTCCCAGAACTTCCAGATGCTGTCTAAAAATAGACCATTGACACATAAAGCTACTTACGGGGGTGGTGGCATTTGAACCCTTGCTGAGTTTGGAGCAGCTTTCACATCATGGAAAAGTTTGTTTTTGATGACCAAGGATTTTGAAATCATTAAGAGTGACGAAGAGAATAAGTTATGAAAAAAAAAATAAAATAAAAAACCAGGTAAAGGTTTTAACCTTTCCATTGTTCAGGAATGAGATATTTTAACCAAGACAGACAACTTAAGATAAGGAAAGAGGTGCTTATTTCCCCCCTGTCTCTGTTTTACATTCTTTATGGAGTCAGATACCCATTTCCGACAGTTGAGTAGCTTGGGAAGTGGAAGAGTTTGCAGCCCAACACGGGTATCGAACAGAAGCCTCTGGGTTTAGACGGTAGTGCTTTAACCATTTGGATATCCGCTTGCCCCAATAAAATACCCCGGATGTAAACTCCCGCTACCGCTCAGTACCATACACGCTCCCCCACTTACCCGTAGCGACGATTCATCGCAGACACTAAATTCGGTTTGGTTTACCCGAGGAGATGACAGAGGGTCTGTCAGAGTTCTCCCTCTCTCGGCGGATACCCACAAAGGACGATCGAGTTTCCTCACCGCCGATGTCAGATCATTTAGGTCGCGGTCTCCTCAACACAGGGCACAACCCAGTGAATATTATTCAAACATCTACTTATCACCGCTACGATGAGAGGCGGGTGGTGTGTTTGGTTTCATTCTGCCCTAGCCATTTTCATCTTCTTTGTAGGATTATGGTTGTCATATCTGTACACCCGACTCTTGTACGGATTTCATCATCAATAATTGTTTTAGTCCAGAATGTCTTGAAGATTTTCCCAAGAATTTGGTTTGAAAGGTCTCTAGTCTCCGTGGTTTGTATTGATATCTTCCAGTAATCACTTCCATAAAGTAAGACCAAAAGGTCATTGCTTCTGAAGATCCTTAATTTAAGTTTGTATTCCTCCTTAGAGCTTTGGACTTCCAAAGTTTGGGTTAGGAAAACCAATATTCAGAAGGAGTGCTGATTGGGAGGTCTTGCGACTAAGTCTCAACCCTCCGGTTTCAAGTGCAGCTCGACTTCGCCAAGGTTTGTCCAGAAAATCCACTCGAGACCTGTAATTTAAGCCTCGTTTTCAAGACCTCGTAAGTGTTATTTTCTAAAGTTAAGCCAAAAATAATCGTGGGATTAAGTCCGACTCGAAACCTGACATGCAACTCAGCCCAGATAGAAAGAAAAGCCGGAGCGGCAAGGCTCGGCATCAGGCTGTCGTGTACGCGAGAGCGAGGCTTTATCATGGTCACGTGACTGTCACGCAATGAGGTCAAGCTAACCTCAGAAGATGCGATAAAATCAAGTGATAACATTTGGGAAAAACAATAAATATTAATGCTTTTAAATAAGTATTTAAAGTTGAATAAGTAATGGAAATTTTAATTTTAAATGTTTATAAAATAAAAAGATAAAAGTTTATGCAACAAATATTTAAATTTGTATAAAATAACTATTTAAAGTTTACATTGTAGTGGTAGTATGGGGTTGAGTAACTGCCTACTTTTCCCTACCCCAAGATTGTGCAGAAAAAAAGTTAAATGTGTGTGAGTACAACATCTAAGGGCATTCGGCAAGGGCTCTCCGGACTAATGACTGGTGTTTTCTAGACAATACTCAGGTCTAAATCATTTTCATTGCACCTTCATACTTGCTATGAGGTTTGCAGAATCGAGTTTTGATTTTTCATTGACAAGAATTGTGTGTCTGGACTGTCACAAAGGAGACAAAGCTACAGCAGGGTGTACTAAAACGACTTTCAGGCACAATAAAAACATGAAACAAAAAACAAGACGAGAAATGTGCAGTCATTCATTGCGACTGGAAATCGAAATTCATAATAATGCTACAAGATGAAGCCTATTAGCTGTCTAACCTAACTGGAAATCGAACCCTAATTATGTTGGAGGATACACTTTCCAGTAAAAATCGTCAGGAGTTGCTGGCCTGTCAGACAAAGGCGGAACAATTGCTAACGATTGGTGCAAGGCCCACTAAGTATACCCAGCTTGATGGTTGTCTCTTGTCCCCGGCCTTGTAGTTTGGCAGGGTGGGAGTGCCAACACTCCTGTGATGTACACCCCAATCAGACGCGCACAATAAACAGCCAAGTGCAGGGTGAATGACGTCACGACCCCTGCAGCTTAGGGGTACTGGGGCTTGAAATGCCAGGAGAAGAGACAGGAGGGTGGGATGTAGATGGTCGGGGGGAGTGTACTTGTGTGTGCCGGTGGGTAGAGGGGGGTTACACCCCTAAATCTAACCCCATCCCCGGTAGGGGAAAAAAATTTGAAATCCATTTTGTTTCTTGAAAAATGTTTTAGCCTGTTTAGAAAAACTTTGTTTCTATGGGTGCAGCTATGCAAGTCACAAGAGATACGATTAAAGTGGGTGTGAAAAAAGGAGAATTAGCTTTCTCCCCCCATTGCCAAACAACCACAGCAAACACACATACATTCCTCGTGGAGAGAAGGAGTGGGGGAAGGTTGGGTTAACATTGAAAGTTGTAGATAAACAGTGGTGTAGATTTTTTTTCACGAATGGCATCAAACAGCTTTTCTTTTGAACATCGGAGCTGTTGACCGGTTTGGTGTGAACATCACGAATGTTGTTTACCAGAAGGACGTTTGACATAATTACACTGAGCAGATATACTTACAAGACGACACACAAAGAAAAGGCTGGCAGACATCAGATCGGCAATAACAGCTTTTTTGCCAACGATGGTCTTGCTGCATCAGTGAACATTATCCCATCAAGAGACATCGACAACAAATAGGGTTTGAATTCGACCTTAGGCAAATGTGAACCTGAACGTGACCTTTTGTGAACATCAACTAGTGTTGAATAAATCTGACTCTGGCATGAGATAAGTGTGAAATCAGATGTGGAGACAATATTCAGGAAAGCTGATGTAGATCGTGAAATATTCTTCAAAATGGTAAAATGCAAAGTAAAGGCAATGTAAGTGAACTGCAAGTGGTTCATCATAAAGCACGGCATCTGGAAAGAGAAATGAACCCGTCTCCTCCTTTCACCTCGTCTCAACTTCCTAGGGCCATAGTTAATAAGCAGATGGATATCCCTACCCCTGGGGCTTGCTTTTACCGCCACTTACTTCCTTCAGCTCTAACAAGCCCTTTGAAGTCCTAGCTACGGGTCGTAAGCAGAACGGAGAACCTCTAAACTGTCAGCCCACTCCTCGGTCCGCCCAACCACTTGCTGTCCCAGAGATAATCATGAAGTAACCTTATCTCTTCATGACTGCATCCCAGCGGAGCGTGACGTCACTGACATGGGGAGACAATGCGAGACAAGAGACCCCTAGCCAACGGTAGGCTTAGTTCCAAGCACAGAATCCTGGGAGAAAATGGTGTTTAGGGAGCTGAAACCTTTTATTTTAGTACTCCCGATCCAAAGTAAAGCTGACAGACCACGACTTCATATTTCCGCGATACGTCGAAACCGAATGAGCAGGTAGTTGTTAGTCTAGCTGGCCTGCCTACAAGGTTGTTTGGTTTTCTGGACAAGGAGAGGGGTAGAGAGGTGAGCAGGGGGCATTTGATGCATGAAAAAATTACTTTTCTAAATTATTTTTA
>SRHC01001844.1:0-16196 GCA_004794325.1 Pomacea maculata | reverse complement strand
ATTATTATCTGAACGACTTTGTCATAAGAAAAAAAATCTTTGTTACAAGTAAAGTTGATGCGCGCCCACGGAGATTGATAAGCTTGCAAAGCCTCGGATCTCCTTTGTCTTTTTGAAGACCATCGTGAATGAAACTGCATAACCACTCCATTCCTAGCACTAATTAACGCCTAGAGCTCAAACCTGCAGAAAAAAGAACATTTTTTAATTTGAAATTTATTGAAATCGCCAAAGCTCACCTGCTTAGATACCTCCGCCTCCAAAGTATATGGCCTGACTTAAGTTTGTCGAGCAGTCGGGCGCATGGACCTTACGATGCAGCATGGCTGAACAGACTTCGAGACATTTCTGAGATCTTGAGAAGGCTTCTAATAAAGACTTAACGTAGCATACAGTTGTGAGGAAGGGTGCTATCGCTCCAGGCCTGACGGGTGTGTTGCCAGGCTACTTAACGAATGATACGAAAGTCTTTAACAGTTTTGTACGACTGGAGGGTGCCGAGGGCGAGAAGCAAACACGCGTCATTTCACGCAAGTGTTGTAACCGTCAAAGTGAAGTCACGCATCGTTACCCACAGAAGAGCTTGAGAAGAGATATCTCACTTTACACACACTTCACAAACTTTTGCCAACAGCCTGGCCAACAGCGCACCCCTGCCGTCTGAAGAACATGTTGACAAGCGATAAAAAAGTATTTTGATGACAGTTTCAGACTGATCCTAACTTCAGGGGGCTGTACATTAACCCGGAGGTATTGCCTCGAGGAGCTTACAAGTATCTACCTCATGCAGGGTAATGTTCGGGATAGTGAGTTCGCATCCACTACAACGATTGACAAACAATTATCTCAGGGAAAAAACATTGGTAACTTTTTTGTCGAGGGTTTTGGTTGCATACCTTTGCGTCATATTAGTGATTAATAACATACATCATCAACGTATTGCGACTATAATATAAATACAATACAAAATATCTTTAATAATTCATTTTAGTTTGTCTGCAAAAGAAACTGCAGAATAAAAGATGCTGATGTTTATCTTTAAAGCAGAATTTCTGCATCTCTGTAGAGCCAGGACAACTGTATTTTCTTAATTTGTTTTACTCCTCCAGTATTCACACAATACAGTGTCATTTACTTGTCCAGAAGCTAATTCGGATGAATGTTGATGCCAGGACTTCTTGGTAGACTACCTGACTAATAGGCTTCAATTAATTCTTATTTCGAGTGATGTTATTGCTGAAATTCTGTACACAAACACCTGTGGTCTACAAGAAACTGTACCCTCTCCAATTTTATTTCTCTTGTGTCCGGCTGAATTTGATACAAAAATGCAAAAACTGTCCCGTAGTTAAATTTGCGGATGATAATGGACTTGTGAAACTTGATTATGAAGGACGAGGACTCCTACTAGTGGCAGGAGATTGGTCATTGTTGCACGATGTGATGATAATTATTTAGAGTTGGATGTTAAGACGACAGAAATGATTGTGGGTTTTAGTAAGGACAGATTTTCGATGAAATAGGAGAGAAGTAGTAAAAAATGGAGAGTTATTACTGGGGATCAACTTACTAGGAAGACTCATTTCGGCAACATTATTAAGAAAGAGGATAGTTTTCTGTGCTGTCTCAGAAAGCTCAAGTCTTTTAATGTAAAATATCTACAAATATTTTATACCTGGTCCTCATGACTTTTGGTGTAGTTAGCTGGGGTGGGATCGTTGCATAGAGTGGTGTGTGTGTGGTTTGTTTTTCTATTCACCTTTTCAACATAGCCATAATCACCCACACATCGTCAAACCTAAAAGAAGACGAAGTCTGTGAAGAAGCTTTTGGCTTCCTGCTCAAAGAAGTCGGAGGATCACGTGTACGTCACGGAGGCCGACACACACACTCGCTCTCCTGCTCAAAAGAACTTGAAAGTTCTGCGCTCTACGTCACACAGGGAATAACAAAGCTCAAAGATGTCATTTCAATCCTAGAGAGAGAAAAAAAATTGTATGTGTGTTTGTGTGTGGTTGTTTCGATGCATGTCAGGCCTGGCATCATCATCGTCGATCGTCGTCATCACCATTGATTCTCCTCCCTGTCCTTCTCATCCATTATCTCTTCATGACATCATAGATGACTCGTCAGACATACCCAAACTAACAAGCCAGATACCCTGCTACATCTCTGTTGTAAAAAAAACAACACAGCTGCAGCAACAGGTACAAATGTGATAAAAGCAGTATTTAAGGGAAAAAAGAAGAGTGATATTTCGGGGGAAAAAAACCCATCCTAAATTAAATTGTTCCCAGAGGGTCTAAAAATATGGGCGGGTGAAAATTATTTCCAGAACTATCTTTATGATCTTTGTGCAAGTAGCACGGGTTCTCTTTGCATTGCAAGCACGTTCGTCGGGTCTCTCCGAGGGTTTCTTTCTTCACGTGTTTGCCCACTCAGCGCAGCGAAGCCAACGGAACTCTCCTGTCTTTGAGGAGAAAATGAAAGCGACTTTGCGCTCTCTACAAGGGACGTAATGACACGCAAGGAAAATAAACTTCCTGTCTTCAAAGATTCTTTATTCACGCCTCTCTTCGCACGTACCCAGTACATCACAAAAAAATAATAAATATAACTTTGGTTAACAAGAAAAATAATAAAAGAAAACTGTTCCAGATACGACTAATATTCGGCAGAACTCCTTCGGAATTTTTCTCTTTTTCTTTGATATCTCCGTCAAAGTTTTCGTCGGACCACGGTTGCAAGAGCTTCTGCATTTCCTTTCCATTCACTGACGTGTACGTAAGGCCTGATCATGCTGTACAAATTCTGAACACTTTTATGTGAATGAATGGGGATGAAGGGCTCGTGCAAGCCACCCCAGGATGTAATTGCCATCCGCTCGGTCATCCAGTACACTCCGTCCCGTTGATTTCTGCAGCATGTTGTGAAGAATGAGCAGAAGATGCATAACTGGACTGTTCGTTCTCTTGCCAGTCCTTAAACATGGCATTAACTCAAACGGCGCTTATTTTTCCAGAAAGGACGGCGAAATTGGCAGCGTCCATGCTGCAATTCTCGAAAAGCGTGTTACAGTTCAAAAGTTCACCGAGAGCGAAAATGCCGTGTTTTTGTTTTGTATCTCATCAATGAGTCTTCGCGGAAAATCGAGTTTGCGCAACAAAAAAATAAAGTGTTTAAATGTTTTACGGGGAAGCAGCGGAGGAAGAAGGTTAGAGCCGCGCAGTGGTGTCCATGTCCAGCACAATGTCTTCTTCATTGTGGGTGGGACCTTCTCGTTGTTCGCCATCTGTTAGATGTTTTCTGGTGTCACATCTTTGCGTGGGTTGGTGGTGGTTCACCGACTGCTTCCTCCATGAGGTGGTTCTTAACTGGGCAAAGTGGCTAGGCGCCAAACCTCTCAAGCGCCTCAAGTCCCACATTATTAAGAAATGAATTGGCAGCCAATGGTTTCGTGTGTCCTTCACACACAGCTTTTGCCCAAAAAAAATCTTTGTCAAATGTTCGACAATGTGAGCTGACTTTTTGTTTTGTATCTGTCTCTGCGTCCCATTTTGATTTTACGCGAATAGATGTGTTCTTTTCTTGCCTCGTTTTGCCACTTTTCTGGATTGTTCTTTCTAGGCCTGCGGAACATGCAAAGAATAGGCTGCAGAGACTGTTTCACAGCTTCAATCATTAACGGTCTTTGCATCCTTGTGCGTCCTGTCTACACTTCATCGTTTTACAGGATTGATTGTTTTCCATTTCATTGTAAATTTCATTTTTCTTCTCGGGGAACATTACAAGCTTCTTTTATTCTGCTCTCAACACAGTTTGCACAACCATTATGCAGTTCACCAATCACTAAATTCTTTCATATTCTCCGCTGAAATATTATTTAGAGTACAACATACTACCACAGCACAGAACACCAAAGTGTACTGTACCATAGCACAGAATATTATCCCGCATCATACTGTACAGTATAACACAAACAGACTTCCCCAAACCACCATCAAGCCTCGTGTCAATAAAATGTCCTCCCAAAGCTCGATTCCTGGAAAATTAAGCACCTTGACATCAGTTATCTCCGCCTTTTGTTTTATTTCTTACCCTGCGCAATTGGGAACTCTTGGCAGAGCTCGGAATAGAAAAAAACCGCCAACAATCTGCAAATGCTGTGACTCAATTTAAACAGATCCGGGCGACTCAGCCTCGGATTGGGAAACAAACGCCATTTACAGCCAATCAGCCATCGCGTGAACAGACTTTTCTTGACAAGATTTACGTCCGCGGCTTTGACGGCTTGCAGCACTCCAAGGAAAGCAAGAGATTGAGAAATTATTAAAATAAAAAAAAAATGAGATTTTTATGGTCGCTGATGTTTTGACTGCTTTCTTTTGTTTCGTTTCTGAGCATTCTTTGCCCTCAATAATTCCAGGAGGAGCTTTTCGCCCATCAGTCGATCGCGCAATTAATTAATATGTCAGAAGAGTAATCCATCAATCTGTCAATCGATTACAACAATTCAAAGAATGTGTGAGTGTGTGTGAGTATGTGTGAGTGTGTGTGTGTGTGAGAGAGGGAGAGAGATTGTGTCTATATCTTTGTATGTGCGTGTTTGTGTTTGTACACGTGTCTGTGTGCCTGTCAGAGGTAAGATGAGTGTATGAGAGAAATTTTTCACTATATATATCTGCAATAAATACCTCAACCTGTATTTTGTAGTTATTATTACACTCAAAATACAAACTCAATGAGTGAATAGGTGAGTGGATGCCGGATTTTCCTCACAGTCTGCTGATTGACACAAATTAATGCATTTCAGGGAAAGCCCATAATAATAAAAAAAATATTCATCGTTACAGACGGTCTTACCCATCATTGTCTGGCCAAGATGGCGGTAGATAAAGAGGTTCGTTAGATTTCCAAAATAGTTGCTGTCAAGACCGCTTTGAAGCCCATGAACACGATCGACATTCTCGGCACAGAGAATTGGAAACCCAGGCCGCTCGCACAGGACGGGGGGCGGGCAATGGAGAGAGTTCGGGAATCAGGAGGAAGACCGACACAAAGTTGTTAGGAAAAGATCCAACAGTTCAGATGTTGTGGTGGAGTGGATGGGGGAAACGCCGATGCAGAAATTTCCGGTTTTGGGGATAAATGGCAACATGTTTTGGGGGGAGGGGAGTAGCAAACTCCTCCAGGAAATTGTTGGGAATTCTGATATTTGTATCCCTCGTTATGTGGGAGACCAAAAGCAAAAATTATAGCGTGTGCACGCACACACACACACATAGAAAGCAGTAGTAGATTGAGCATTGTAAATCCCAGGGGAAACTGCTACTTATATCAAAATATTCTTTAAATGTTCATATCATCAAGTACGAGCGGTTCTGTGAAAAAGTGTAATTACTTTTTTTAGACCTGAGTAGGGAACCTATTTTCCCTCCAAGGGCCATTTTGATATTTATAACATCCTTCGCAGGAAATAAAAATTATGGGCTTAAAAATAAGCCTTGTCTGTTTGGTCCAGTTGTAGGTTCGCTAATATATATTCTTTTTTTGTGCAAAGTATACAATCCCAGCCTGCCTAGACCTGCTGTCCTCTGTCACCACAATTCCCATTTTGTAATTAGGCGCGCGAAAATATGTTCTACTCCAATGAAAACTTGCGGCCCTATGCTCCTGGAGGAGTAACAAGGAATAAACTAACAAGGAAAAGCACTGTAAAACAACTATTTGGATCCTGTGAGTCTGTAATCAATGTTTATAATTATAAAATTCTAGAGGAGAATATAGCAACAAAACAAAGTTCATACTAACAAAAGATTTTTTTAATGCAAAATTTTCTCTTCGTGGCTGTGGAGTGAAAATACTTCAATAATCATGAGTTTTTAGTATACACATACCTATTCCTGATGGAGGAGTTCATGGCATTTACTGTCTACACACATGCTACACACCCAGACATGCTAGCACCTGCACAAATAAAACTCATAAGCCCCCCCATAAATTTTACCAGTCAAAGATTTAATTTTTTTTTTCATTCTTCTGAAATCCAGGAAAGGATAATGGTCATTTGTGGGCCTGAACTGTACTGGGGTACACAGCCACGTCGATGATATCTTTATTTAAGAGACAACATGATGGAGGAACCCTACATGTATCAGTCTTTAAGAAGACAAGAAGTTGTGAACGCTTGCTGTAAAGAAAGAGGATAGACTAAGATTCCGGATGCATGTTAAGAAAGTCCGTTGTTATTTATCCCAAGAATTTTTTCCTGAATTAAAACTTTATTGTACGGCTTGATTGACAGCTTTTTTTTTTCTTCCACCAGTTCAGTCACACAGCAGGAAGCATCCTTTAAAAACAAGACATGTTCAGCTTAGGTTCTGCTATTTTTTTTAAAAGTAAGAACCACATTGTTTAGCAAAAAGTGTCATGTACTGCAGGGATGTGGACTTCGAACTCCTGAATGGCCTTGTATGCAGACGGTTGGAGCCAAACCGGAATAAAAAAGAACAAGAAAAAAAAAATAACAACCATTGAGAAACAGTAGTCAACAACCAACAGTCAACAACAGCCTGTTGCTAACCCTGAGCACCTGCAACCAAGGGAGGATGGTAACCTGAACATCAGGATGATAGACCGTGTGCAAAGACGTTGATCGAACTTTCCAGATTGAAGCATCACTTCCATCGGCCGTTCTGGGAGGAGCGAGAGGAAGGGGTAAAGGCGGTTGGGGGAGGGAAGAGAGAGGTGGGGCAAAAGTGGGGAGGAGGGAGGAGGGAGGAGGAGGTCAGCGTGAGGTCAGGTCAAGTTATAAAATGGAGGCGAGGGAAATGACAGATTATTGTCTCGGCTCTGCGTGTCACTGGCATCGTGGGATTTTCATGGCGCGGAGTCAGCTGCCCAAACATTTCCAGCAACAGTTTATACAAACAGCTTATCAGCATTCCTTGTTGGCAGGGTCGCACAAAACTTGAGCGCCTGACCGTGCGAAGAAAAAGTTTCTAAGGATCCGCCAAAAAGTCAAAAACCCGCGCAGCTGCAAGGTCTTGTCACGTGACCACTGTGACGTCATACCCAGGTAGGCTACTGACTGGATAAAATAAAAAGCTCGTGCTGTGACTTTGCGGTCAAAGAGGAGAACAATTGCTTCACCATCACTTTACAGTCAGGTACCCATCCCACTTCGTGAAATCGTTACCAGGAACCTCTTTCTCTCAAGATGGTCTGCTTCAGCCACGTGACACGTTACGTCACTCTACATTAGACCCTCGTTAAGGATACCATGATAGTAAGGGAGTACGTCACTGCTGCTGTCAGTGGAAAATCCACGATGAGTTGGACAGAGGACGAACTAAGTAACATAAAGGAGTGTTCAGGTCGTCGTTCCATCCAGGACCTGCACACCACCGCTAGGGGGCGAGCCCTGTCAACCAGCCACTTCCTCCATCCAGACGGTTTCCCCTCGACAACCAGTACGGCGGACCAGCACAACCTTTCGTAAACTAATACCAGTAAAAGGATAGATAAAATAATGACCTATTTTTTCACATCTGGGTCAGCTGGGAGTCGGGGAGTGGCAGGTGGGAAAGTACGCTGCGTCACACGGGTATCGAACCGACCAGCGCCACGCCTCCGGGTTCCCATGACGAGTCTAACCACAAAGCTACACCCGCTCCTTCTCCCAATCGATGATCGGATACCGTGCACGGGGTGGGGGCGAAAAACCGTTGGGAGCTGGAGGGTGTGCACTCTCTTGCGCATGCTCACAGGCGTTCTTGCGCATACTCACAGGCATCAGTCTGTCAACAACCGGAAATGGATTCTGTCTCTTTCGCACGCCAGTAGATAAATATTTGCTGATCTCAGACCTTTAGCTCACGAGTCACAAATAAACTCCAAGAGGGTCACACGTGTGTCTGCTCACGCGCGCGTGCGTGCGTGTGTTTGTGTGTGCGTGCGTCTGTGTGAGTAAGGGAGGCCACTTCCTTGCGTTGATAGTCGTGCGTAAAATGCAATACCGAAAGCTTGAGACTGAACTCCGGCATCTGCCTGATTGCTTAGACGCTTATTTTCCCTTTCCTCGCATGAAAGTGCCCGGTCATATCTATGAATATTCATGACTATTATGGGGCTATTGTTATTGCATGGAAATAACATCCACAATCAAGTCAGTCGGGGTACTTTTTTTTTTCTAGTGTCGCATGGATTCCTTGTATTTCAAGGTATTAAACTGTCCTGTATTCACAGCCGGCTTTGGTTGTTAACTAATTGCTCTACATCCGCTGTGGTTCTCTTTCTCTGCCATTCATTCTCGCCTCTCATACCCGGCACACTCCTATAAACCATGATAAACATTAATATTCCACGATAAACATAAATTTTCATATTATGTAACAACCTGCCTCGGGTGTGAAGATTTCCTTGTTGTGCAACATCACAATAATGTCACTGCTATAAAATTCCAATTAGAAGGAAATATAATTGCCAATAATTTAGAGGTAGGTACCTGTATAAAATAGGAGTGAACAGGTCCCGTTATTATTAGTGTATGGACTGCCATCTTCAGTAAATCCGAGGAAGCAGAAAATATTCCGCTTTATGGCTTGTCGTTTTAATGACAGGTATCTAGGAGAAGGCAAGGCAAGTGAGAAATATATTCCTGCAGTGTCTATTACTGTTGCAATAGGTATTAATTATAATGCCTCGGCAAGCAGGAAATATTGACAAGTTCCCCAATACAGCTCCTTAGGCAGGCATCCTCTTCATTTTCTGCTGAATGGGGAGGCTTTGCGGAATTGCTTTTGCGGCAAAACTTGGAGGCCAGAAGCTGCTGATCGATCTGCTGGTGATGGAGATGTGGAGATGGCTGCTTGTCTCAGGCAGAGTCTGAACTGACCTACGCACGTTGCATCGACACGGTCTCTTGAACTGGCGTACGTACGTTGACCATGTCTTCCCTTTCATTGACAGAAGTAAATTTAGTAGATGGTATCTCTTTGTGGATTTCACAGGTATCATTGTTGTAACTGACACCCGTTAATTTTTGAACACGCCATCTTTTTAATTTACATGCACAAATTTCACGGGCATCGACTTTAGAACATCATCTCTTTAACCACGAACTTGTATTACTGGACTGCTGGCAGACGATTTTTTTCCAGTTAACGACTAAAACGAGGCATGAGACTACAAAGCTTCTGGTTTATTCACATTTCAGATTAACGACTAAAATGAGGCATAATACTACAAAGCTTCCGGTTTAGTCACATTCTTTGTTTAGGCTCGCCGAGACTAACAGCAAACTTCGCAAGAGGCTAAGCGTTGGTCTTGGCAGACAGACAGCAATCCACCTATACACGTCCATGATTTAACCGACGTTTGTGCAATGAGCAGAGCTGACTTTAATTAACAAATTGTACCGTGAAGACAAGATATATTGCTTGACTTGCACCATAACAATACAGTCTTGTTACCCTCTGCATTGCTTTTGTGAAAAGTCATCACCAGGCGTCTGGCACAACTTCCGGTATAACAATCATATTGCCTGAGTGATAAATTGCTAGCATCTAGATGACAAAGCAAGAAAAGTGTCCGCCTTGGTGCACTTAGGTCATAGTTATCTAAAATAATTCATCTTTCTGTACTTTCTCATCTCTTTTCCCATCTTATTCAACACACACACACAGTCCTGTTCAAATTCCAAGTTGCTAAAAAATAAATAATACAGCGATCAGTAGGTGTCAACAGATACATCAAACTATCAATACTTGTCAAGAAATACAACACAAAGGTCCCACCTCATGGTGTAGCCCTTGACAACGGATGCGGCAAACTATCAATACTTGTCAAATAATGCAACAAACAGATTTTTGCCTCAGTGCGTTAGCCTCTCCTGTCGGATATTAAGAGAAGGAAGGAGTGAGGGTGGGAGATGGGGAGAAAAATGTGTTATGACTCGCAAACACACAGCCCGTGTTTACCACATCCTAGGTCTTGGGATTACAGTTAGCTGAACCTGGTTTGTTGGTCATGTCCCAGGACAATAATAATCAAGATTATGATGAAGATTAAGAAGGCAAGACAAACACGAGCAGCATAAAGAACAAGAACAGTACAACAACAATGTCAAGACCAAAGAGAGAGAGAGAACGAGGTCAATAAGATCAACAATATCAAGACCAAGAACAATACCAATATCAAAACAAACAATAAATATAACCAAGGTAACCAAGAAAAACAAGATCAAGATCAGGATGGAGAACAAGAAGAAGATCACCAACAACAACAACAACAAAATATCCCCAAACTTTTAGGCGGCTTTCTCACCGACCAATCCCCAAACTCTCGGTAAACTAACATGGCTTAGTGGTTTTTGTGGTTTTCAAACCTATTTTGTTGTTGTTTTTGTCCTGTCTTTTGACACCGATCACACTCTCCATCTTCCCGGTCTGAAGAGAACGAGTATTCACACCACCCGCCCAAAACGTTTCTTGCATTTACTCATTCGTTCGCCGTCTTGACAAAGGATAAAAAAAGAAGAAAAAAACAGAGAAAGAAGAAAACCCGCTAATTGAAATGTCACGTGCTTGGTAAGCCAAGTTTTCCCCTGCTGTGCACAAGGACGGCAGTAAACCAGGATGAAGGTGTATCAGGTAAGACAGGAACGGGGTGGGCAGGGAGGGTGCTAGTGCCTTTTCTAATCTCCCTTTCATTAGACTCGCTTTCGCCCACAATCCTTAAAGAACTAAAACGAATTTTTATCTGCTGTCTAGCAGCTTCTCTATTCGTGGCTTCTATAATTTAAATCTTCTTATTTAATTTTTCCCCCAACGAAACAGCGTGTCACCTTCTGCCGACTTCCATTTTAGTGGCCAACTTCCAGAGAAGGTTTGAAAAAAAAATGTGAAAGAGGCTGACAGGTTATTAGAACACAGATTGTCACATAAACACGTTGCGACATAACAAAATTAACTTTATTTTGAAGAGCTCGCTTGGTCTGACGAAGAATCCATTCTGTTGCCTAACAGCCAATGGGAAAGCTTGGAAGAGTCGCTGTCAGAACGAAAATGTCGTCGAGGGTTTGGCCCATGGACCAACGTTGGAAAACAGTCGAGACATCGGAACTTTCGTCAAAATCAGCTGACTGAGCCCGCACTCACAGATTCTATTATTATCATTATGAACAACATGCTAAGTCCAAACTTGTTTGCTAGTAAATTTATCGGTGCAATGAGAATTTTGGGTAATTCGAAGGTTGGACTCTTTGGCACTTTGCTTGGTTAAGAACGGCCTTTAAAGACTAACCTGAACGGTTTGCGGTTTTTTGCTCTCTCTTTATTTATTTTTATTATTTTTTTTTTTTGCAGATATCGGTAGATAAAGGTGATATAAATCTAACCTGTAAATTTCAGCCCCCAAACCTATCCATTGATTAATTATCCGCTAGCAAAGTACGCGATTCGAACCTGCGATTGGTATTGACTGCTGGCAACCTTGTGAATGGTGCACTAGCGTGACGTAGCACTGTTAGCGTGACGTAGTACTCGTTAATCGCAGGTACGAATCGAAGCGGATAATTAACAGATGGGTTTTGGAGGCTAAAATTTACAGGTTAATTTTATTTTTATCGCCTATACCTATTGATCTCAGGAAAACAACCCCCGCAAACCATTCAGGTTGGTCTTTAACGGCGAGGGCACATCTGTGTCGCTACGATAAATGCGAGTTTGCCTTGCAAACAAAAGGTAAATATGAACATATATGTGTACAAGATCGTATCAAACAAAGACAACAGCGTTGTTCGCTAAGATTTGGGGGGTTTCTTGTTTGCAATGAACTAAATCCAATCATTTGTTTTCTTTTTCACGCTCATTAATTGTCATCTGCTCGAGGTCATGGTAAGGGCTGATGGGAAACCTCAATATGGAAACCAAATGAAAGTAGAAAGAATACAAGAAAAGTCGAAGTCACGGGCTTCATTATTTCCCCACGTACACACACACGGACGCACACACACACACGCGTACACACTCGCACTGACAGCACGCAGGCAGCAGAAGATCAAGAGAAGGAATGCATACACACGTACTTCACATAAATGGCGAAGGCTGTTTCCCTAAATCGAATTCTCAGAACGTGGAAGATCAAACAAGTAATAAATTTGTCATAGCGAAACGATATAAACATTACCAGGCTGACAATAAACATGATTGAAGAAAGGCCCTTCTGCTCATAAAGCCCCGGCTGTTGAGGTTGGTTTACAAACCAGGAATTTCCAGCTATGACTAAGGCTACCTGAGCGAAAATGAAAAGCGGGATTTTTTTTTTTTTTTTATCTAAGAGCTTGTTACAAACCACATTGAACAAACAGACTGACCGACAGAAAAGTAGTTTAAATAACAAGTAAATAAACCAAAAATGGCGAAAGCGACAAATGATTGTGGAGTCAGTGAAAAGTGAGTGAAGTAACTAAAGAAAGTTACAAGAGATTAAGTGAAAACTGAATAACATGACAAGTAAAGATTAAAACAAGCGAATGAACAGATAAACAAAAAACAGTAAACAAAAAAGACAACCAACCGAATAGAATGATAAAACTAAACTGAATAAATGACAAATGGAATAAAATTATAGAGAAACTAAATAGAATGACAAGCCAATCAAGTGACAATTGAACAGCAAGTGAATAATGACAAGTGAATAATGCAAATACAGTAATGAATAAGGCGATGAATAAGGAAGTAAATAATAAGCCGAATGAAATGACCAGCGAAAAAGCTGGCAGGTGAATGCTTGACGGTGGAAGGTGAGGACAGTGTGGTGGTTGAGTCAAGACTTACCTTGCGACCACAGGCAGCAGATGTGGAGGAAAAGTTGCAGGTCTGGACAAGCCATCCTCCTGTGCTGATGCTCAGTGTCAGTTTGATGTCTTGTAACAGCCCATGCAGACGTGCCGACAGCACCGTTAGCTCTGTTTGCTCACATTTTTATGGGACGGGGGTCGTCCGCAGGTTGGAAGCACGGGCTCGACGGAATAGACAGTCCGCCCATGTACAACTTGCTCAGGTGCTAAGTCTGGGGGTCCCTCTCACCCCTCCCGCGAGGCAACAGTCGAAATGCAGCGAGAGAGTGAGAGTGAGAGAGTGAGGTGTGTGTGTGTGGTGGTGGAGGGGGGGGAGGGAGGGAAGCTGAACACACGCCGCCGCAGCGACACTCGCTCGCTCGCCGACTGACGGCCTCGTGAGGTCACCACGGGTTGTAGGGTACTGAATTCTCGGGTAGGATGTATCCTAAGTTACCAACAGTCTAATGCACGTGTAATTTGGCGACTCATAAAAACATGCGACCCTACGGTCTTGTTACCCTATGGTGAATCTTTGAACTGATCGGAAATTTAACCGGGTCTGACCTTTAGTTGTGGATAGTGACCTTTAGTAACTGGTAACTGTACAGATTAAAACTTGCGACTAATAACAACAAACTAATAACAAACACTGTGGCAATAAAACGGTTTTATTTCCGACCAGTTTCGTCTGATAACATTGGCAAACGAATGCCTATTTTATCTTGAGGAACTATGTGACTACAAATATTTGTTGTTTGCAATAGTTGCTCCATGCATTGGACGGTTGAGGATGAAGCGGATGGTAATGGTGGTGAATGATGGTTACGATTAGGACGACGACGACGACAACGAAGAAGAAGAAGAAGAAGAAGAAGAAGAAGAAGAAGAAGATGATGATGATGACGATGACGACGACGACGACGACGACGACGACGATGATGACAATGATGAAGATGATAATGATGGCTCGTGCTGGCGTGAGGATCGTGACTCAGCATACAGCTGTTTATGATACAAACACTAAACAAACAAAAAAATAATTTCTTCAGGTACAAACAGCAGCTCAAGCTGTAAAGGAAGGAAGGAGGGGCGCGAGAAATGAGAGGGAGATGTGAAACGCTCGGCCATTAGCCTCTCGTTCAGCAGCTCGCAGCGCCACCACACGGCAGGCACGTGGACGCACGCAGCGATCGCGCGGCAGTAAAGTTTTGTGCGGAGAAATTGCTGCGGCAAAAACGTCGGGCGCTGCTGGAGTGTCAGGACATCTTCCTCCACTTTAAGAGAGAAAGAGGAAGAGAGAGAGTAGCCTCACTTTGTTTAGAGAGTTTTTCTCACACACACACACAAACCCATAAACACACAGAAATAAACTGCGTGCACTTCCAGGCTGAGTTTTATGAGAATGAATGCGCAATTAAGTTTTTGCTTGAAACTATAGCTTTAGTGACAACTGTTTCCTAACATAATTAACCTCCAGGGCCCGCTCGCACGAGTTGAAGACGAGCGCTAAGTGGTTGCTTAAAAATGCTGATGAACTGTTAACCAGTTGAAGATGAATGATTGGCGTTCACATCCCGCGACTGTGCATCCCCAACCTTGATATTTTCGAGAACAGCTCGAGAAGGATCCCTTAAACTCATTTGTTTTATTTACGTTAGAAATTAATGGTCAATAACCTCACGAATGATGTTTGGGGTCAGTGACATGAGACAAAATGATGGTTAGGGTCAGTGACTTGAGCCATGAGTGATGTTAGGGGTCAGTGCCACGAGATGAGAATGATGTCTTGGGTCAGAGACGAATGATGCCTGGGGGTCAGTGACGTGAGACAGAAATGATGTTTGGGGGGAAGTGACGTGAGACAGTCCATCCCTAACTGTGTTTGGGTAGCGTGAAACGGTTAGTCGCGGTTTTCCTCCATAGTCAAACAGTTCAGGAGGCAGTAATTCGGACAGAAGTAAGGTCCAGATGACCTAAGTTTCATCGAAACAGCTCACTGTGTTTACAAAGTGTATGTTGTGCTGCTGGAGTAAGTTTAGGTGGATGCATAAAGATAGAGATTATTTGATATTCAGAGGTCAGACGTCAGAGGTTGGTAGATTATACAAATTTATTATACCGGACACGTGTGTACGAACCTTGACAGTCTTCTCATAGTTCATCATATTTTGTAGATTTACATTTCTTTATATTTCTTGTGATGCCTATTTATAAATGTTTGATGTGGATGTCCTACTCTTATTTATCTCAGCCGTAATATAGCCGTAGTTGGTGGCATGACGTAAATCCAACCAACCAACCAACCAACCAACCAACCAAGCCAAGCCAAGCCAAGCCAAGCCAAGCCAACCCAACCCAACCCAACCCAACCCAACCCAAGCCAACCCAACCCAACCTAACCCAATCCAATCCAACCAACTAACCGACCCAACCAACCAACCAACCAACCAAAAACATTCAAACAAACAAACAAACAAACAAACAAACAAACAAACAAACAAACAAACAAACAAACAAACAAACAAACAAACCTTCTTATTTATGCCGGAAGAGAGCTAGAGATCGATGCACGAGTGTGATTCGTATGCTCGGACTACAGGTCACCTCCAGTGGTCCCGCCAGCATCCGTAATGTCACGATAGCCGCATGGCTTGAAGTGTTTATTACAGGACCATGTCAGAGACCAACATAATCTATCAACATATTTTACTCCTGTTCAACCGATTAATGTGTGCGAGATTTTACTTGAGTATTGTATATATATTATATTGTGCGTGCGTGTGGTTTTCTCTCGGTGTACGACCTTCTACGTCCAGAAAGATCGGTACAAGAAAGTATAGAATGCTTATCAAATGTCCACTTTGTCTATAGATTGTCCAGTGACCCTGTAAACTTTCAATGGTGAAGGAATGAGGTGTGACAGACCTGTCTGGCCCCGTATGCAGGGAACACCGATAGCGCCGCTAAAGGTACGATATCCCTTTCGTCACGATAGCGCGGGAAAATTCGCATGCAGGGACCGCCGATAGCCGGCTATCGTAGCTCTACGGCTAATGGAGCCTCACCCCTCCGTTAGCTCGCTATCGTACCGAAAGCACAAGATGGCGGACTGGATGTTCGGGGACCGTATTCTACGCTGTTTGCGCCACGAACTTGTTTTTCGGGACAGGAAACCTCCCCTGGACCGGTACAGCGACCAAGAACTTTACCAGAAATATAAATTTAGAAGACATGATGTTTTAGAACTGACAAATGACATTGCAGCAACAATCGAATCGTCGAATCGACGTGCCTCGCTTTCTCCACTGTTACAGGTACTGAATAAATCAGTTATTAATCTGCTGATAAAACT
>SRHC01001843.1:241316-278127 GCA_004794325.1 Pomacea maculata | reverse complement strand
TAAGGTAGGTTACATGTATATATATAAAGGCAGAGATGAGTGTATGTGCATGGGGGGGTTACATATTTGTATATAAGCAGATATATGGCTGTGTGTGGATGGGTGGGGGTTACACATGTGTGCATAAGCAGATGTGTGTGCGTGTGTGAGGGGAGATTTTATATATATATACTGATATGAGTAGGTGTGTGTGTCGGGGGGGGTTATATATATGTGTGTGTGCATGTGGCTTGTGTAAGCATCAATAAGTATCTATGAGTAGGTGTGTAAGGGGGGATTTTATATATGTATGCAGATATAAGTAAGAATGTATGTGTATATATCTGTGCTAGGTAAGAATAACAGAGGGCCAGAAACATCCCCTCCAAAACGTTTTGTTTGTTTACATGTGTTTATATACTTTGATTTATTTGATTACACATGCAGTGATGCGATTTGCATTAAAGGGCTAGAAGAAGGAAAGAACAAGTGAGTGAGGCAAAAAATTAGCTTTTAATGTATTAACTGTTACAAACTGACCAGTGAATGTGTGTGTGTATGTGAGGGAGATTGCATATAAGATATATAGTAATGCGTGTGAATGTATGTATATTTTGAATATCTCAATACCCTTGAAAGGGTAAAAAAAATAAAGATTCTTGAAGCATAAGCTTCACAAACTAATGACACTCTGAAAAACATGAACTAAGTGCATTGGTGAAGATCGATGTAAGGAATGAACCAAGTAGTGCTACATTACACGAAATATTTCTTCAAGAATTCTTAAAGTAGTTATAAAATGAAATCCCCACAAATACAAGCACTGGTTAAACATGACAAATGCTGTGCTTGTCTGCCCATGATAGGAACAGCTTGAACAAAATTGCCCATGTTAGTTATAAGATCATTGGTGTCGAGCAGAAGAATTTGGGTTTTTGTTGCAATTAGTAAATTGTCAGGAAATTGGCATTTACTCAATATCTGAACATGTCATTGCAGGAGAACTTGTATTAAATTCAGGCAAATCTAATGCTATTCCAAAAGTGCAGAAGCAATAAATATATATATACACAAAATCATTTCATCATTTCAACTGATGAATACTAAGTGAAAGGTGTGTGAGTGTAAAGGGTATGGTCCTAGAATGGATGTAGGAAACTAGGATTTTTTTGTATCAAGCCATTCATTCTTTTACGATGTACCACTTTGTTTTGTAACTGAGCAGACTTAAAGTTAACCTCTGGTATTACTAATGCTTGTCACTGGTCAATGACATTATATTTTGTGTGTTGGAATCACCATGTTTAGCGAATGTATAAAGCAGTTTTCAACATAAACTACAATGTTGCCCTCTCTAAATACCACTCTGTGTTTAGCATGTGTGTAGACACTTTGTAAATGCAATGAACTCCTCCATCGATGTGTGCATACTAAACAGTCACTTGCTTTCAACTGTTAAATTATACATCATCTGGGTTATCAGTGTAATAATGTAACGAATTAAACACAACCTTTGACTGAACACAGGCTATATATAGTCAATATTTACATTTCAAGGCTCAAGGCTCTTCATTTGTCTTTGCACTCTGGGCACTTCTAATGCCAACCCACATGCAGGTATTCACCTTTTGCATGTTGACTCCTCATGAATTTTTTTTTAGGCTGTGACTGTGACTGTGATTACCAAATAAAACAGGATGCTTGAGGGAGATCTCAACAAGCAATGTCGGAACGCTGAAGTTAGCCTTGCCCACATGTTTATTTCTTGAACATTTTAAACTTTTGCACATGTAATATAGTCACAAGATACAACTCCCTTTGGTAGTTGACATCGCATACCCGTCTGCTCTCTGACAAATCCTTTCGCCAGCCCCTTTGTTTATTTTCTTTGTCTCCGCTAGTAACCACGCAAACACACCAAGGTGAGAGATCGCTGCCTCACACTCTGAGTCACTTGACTCACTACAATAGGGTCCAATACCTAACATTGAGACAGTGACTTGCTAATTAAGTAGGTGGGACCTCAGAGACGACAGCTCGATGTAAGGAAAGAACGAGGTGACGATAGGAAGTAGTTAGCCTCCTTCACCTCCACTGACAGCTACCGGGTTTTCCCGCAGCCAGGCCCGGAGAGCTAGTTGAGGGCGAGTAGCGCTTCGTGCATGCGGAATCCGGAGAGACCGTAATCGGGAGTAGGTCCCGGCTAGCTTTCCGGGACTAGCAGCTACTTGGAATTATCCTCAGTCGATTTTCATGCATACGGGGCCAGGTCGCGTCTGACACACAGCATGTCAGCGCCCGTGTCACGAACGGCAGTAACCTCATGACCATTGAGGCTCACCTGCGTGTGGAAGTCAGGGTACGTAGTACGTTTACAGCTTCCGCCCAGCAACGCTCCGCCCCTCGCCTCCCGATCCACCGCCCTCGCCAGAGTAATCGTACTCACACAGGCGACCTTGTCGTCGGTGCTCTTGTGGAGGTTCGGACATTCCTTCCTGAAATGGCCCTCTTTGCCACAGTGGAAGCACACCTTGTTTTCTTGCTTCTTATTCTCCGTGACGCGGGGCTCACTCGGTTTTTCTCGCTGCTCGCTCTCCTGAGGACGAGTGGTGCGCGATGGCTCCTCGCTGCCTCTCTCGCCTCTGTAAACTGTTGGGCCAAAGTTGCCGCGCCATCTACGTCCTTAGGCGTTCTTTCTCTGATGAACGTGGCCAGGTCCAGGGGCACACTGTTTAACAGTTACTCCATCAGCAACAAGTCCTGCAGACTCTCAAAAGTAGTTGCCTTGCCTGCCAGTTCATCCATCGCGCCAAGTACAGGCGGATCCTGGCCACGTATTGCCGGAAAGTTTCCCCTCCTTCGCGCCGGGAAGCTCGCAGTCATCTGCCAGGGTTGGGGGCTCTTGCCCAGGGGGCGCTAGTCCGACCGCCCACCCTTGCCACGCTGTCCCCCCACGTTTGCCCCTCGCCGCCTGGTCAGAGAGGGTTAAGCGGTGCTGAAGGACTTTGCGAGAATCGAAGCAAAATAAAGCTGTTGATAAGACGTGGAAGACAATTCCTAGCGGGGGAATTTGTATTATTAAGTTCAGGCAAGCGCTAGGTAAGAGCAATAGTCATCTGAAATCTTTTGTGCCATCAGCAGTCCAGCTGCTCAATCATAGATGAACTGTCAGCGATGTGTGCGTGTGTGTGTGTGTGTTGTAGGTGTGCATGTCTTGTCCATATCTCTCATTGCTCTTGTTAATGTTAATATCTCTATCCCACTGCATCGTAATTGTAATAAAGCAGAGCACACCTCCCACTTAAATTGCCCATTGGGACAAATAAAGTTGGCTATTGCATTATTGTATTGTGTTTTATTGTATATTGTACTTGTATTGTATATAAGACCGATGAAATTAAAGATGAGCAAGAGGAAGGCGAAGAATGATGAACATCTTGGAAGAATAAGGAAGAATAACGAGGAAGAGAATGACATCTACTCTAACTCTTATAGTTGAAATGTCACCACATGTCGATCCCAAGAGTTGTTCGTAACTACAGACACGTTGCTCACATCGCAAGGTCGCTGACGTCGCGCTTCCAAATGCTCCCCAAGTTGTTCCCTTCATTGAGACCTTTACAAAATAAATAAATAAATTAAATAAATACATAAATAAAATAAATAAATAAATAAATAAATCAGCTAGCGGCCCTGGTCAGAGAAAAATCAGTGGCCACTTCGTCCGCCAATGTCAATAAAACCAAGTGGTGACCCGTGATATTCACTGACCCTTGTAATGCGACATATAGCTTACTGCTCCAACTCTTAGTCAATACAGCGGACTAATTAACAAGAAACACAATTATATAATGCTCAGACTCTATCAAATTAATACATCTTGCGGTAGATCGTTCCTTAAGTACAGATGTTCGTTAACTGGGAACTACAGTGATACCTCGGTTCTCGAACATAATTCGTTCCGGGAAGACGGTCGAGAACCAAATTGTTCAAGAACCGAAGCAATGAAACCCATAGGAAATAATGGAAACTGGATTAATTCGTTCCAAGCCCCAGAAAATGCCTATTTACTGGCCTAATTTGTATATAATATGTAGAAAAACATGAGTCTCAACAAGAAATAAGAAATAAAAGTGTATTTATTAAAACAAAAAAAAACAAACAAAAAATGTACTGTACAGTACAGTAAATTGTGTTTCATTTACTGTACCTGTACCAAACTTTATGGCAGGAGGGAATGAATGTGGAGGGAGGAGGGAAGGGGGATGGTTATTGTTTTGAAGGGGAGTCCTCTTCAATAAAACCAGAGGGTAACTGCTCTTCGGGTGTTTCTGTTCTCTGTATCTTTTGCTGAGGAGAATCAGAATCTTGCTCTGCAGTTGCTTGTCTGATTTCTTTACGGAAGAATTTGTCAATTGTTTGCTGTTTTTTTCTCCTTTGCAAAATTTTGCGGAAAGTGGACATAACATTGTCATTAAAAATGTTAACTGCTCTATTTGCTACCACTTTATCAGGGTGATGTTGTTCAACAAAATTTGCGATATCTGCCCATTTTGCACACATTTCATGACTCTCTACACAAAAACGTGACTCTCTCTCTCTGCACTCACACTGATGACGCAAGCAAGGCGCGCTGGGCAGAATGAACGCCATTCGGCTCATCTCGGACGTTCGGATGTTCGAGTTCCAAATATTTGTTCGGATTCCAAGACAAAATTTTCTCGAATTTCCTGGTCGAATACCGATTTGGTCGAAAGTCAAGGCGTTCGAGAACCGAGGTATCACTGTACTTGTATTTGAACATCGTTTCGTAGATTTTCTCCTGTGACGGGGGTGGGGATAAGATGATACTTGTCCAGTAACCAAAGCGACTCGATGGTCCAGATCAACCAGCCTCATCCTGAAGTCATTTTGTTTAGTTATTATGCTACGTGGTCAAATTCTTAGTGCACCAAAATGCAAGGATTTTATTTGCCACATTTTCCTTTGTCTTAACACAGCACAGCATAGCAAAGCGTAGCATGTCATAGCATAGAATAACCATGCTGAGCCCTCGCGCAAACATGCACTCGTACACATAGACAAAACAGCAATAAGCATGCATTTCCAACATGTTTTCTATGCAAACAAGACCTTAAAAAAAAAAAAACCTCAACGAGAACCTCGTTTGTTTTCATGTCCCACCTCTCCTACCTTCTCTCCGTAGGCTAGGCGAGCAGTGTAATCACACATAAAAATCATGTAAATATGGTAATTCGCGAAATGTTGCTGCAGGAAACTTCGCATTTTTTTATATAAAAAAAAACCTGATTTCTATAAACACGTCTATCCCCACTCCTTCCCGAGCCTCCTCCTTATAAATACATGTCAAAGGTCAGTTCTAGAGGTTAACAAAGAGCGATAACGAACAGCCTGGTGCTTGCCTCCCCTCACCATCCTCCCCTCCCCTAGTAACTTCACACACAGGCAGAATAATGAGAAGCGGACAGGCGCTCTTATTCTGCAGCATCTGGCCAATGACATAAGCTGGAGTGCTGATTGACCTTCTTCATCAGGCCGTTGGGGCACGTGGTTATACGCCGAACGACTTCAGGGATTTGTTTACCAATGTGTTGACGTAGGTTGTTGCTGAACTTGAAAGGGGAAAGTGTTTCCACCTGAAAACGATTTTGCAATGTGCTTGTACTTCTGAGACAACCTGCTAAAATATTGAGCGCTGCATGCGTTAATTATTATTACAATGCCTATCACCTCTCTCTGTCTTCAGCTAGTCCACATAAGATTGTTGGATCTGAACCTTGTCGAGTGCTCCGTACGGAGAATGTAATGTGGCTGGCAAATAGCCAGATATGTATAGCTCATTCGGGGCTGTTTCTGAGGTCTGACTCTTATTAAATAGTGTGCACTTAATTATTGGAGGAAGAGGATAACCCGTCACACACACGTGCAGCAACAAATCTACTTTATTTTCCTGAAATATCCGACATGCGTAGAAACGCGTCATGTCATTTGCGACGGGTATATTGTTGACAAAATAATAGTAAACTGTTTTCTGGTTAGCAGATAATGCACCGATGAATAAAAAAAGAAAGGACAAAAATTAATTGCTGTTTTTGTCACTCCAAGATAAACAGGTACAATCATTTTAATTAGGATGATGAATGTTTTATGTGGCTCTAGGAATCAGAGCAGACCCAGAGGGGAAAAAACAACATTGATCGGTGTATTTATCACGGGGTGGGATACACTGTTTTGAATTATGTACCTAGAAATTCCATATTAAAATCCAAAAAAATGATGATGTATTCATGTTGTTTTTAAGATCATTGCAGAAATAAGATAACTGTCTCAGTAAACGACATCGGACGAAGTAAAGTCAGTCTACGGCAATAAGAAAACAAGACAGTGAATGACGCTCACTCCATTCGGGTAAAACTGCAAACTGAAGTATGTAAAGTACTCTAATATGTGGTATTCGTGTGGTATATGTAAACTGTGTCAGAATGAAGTCTGTAATCAGTGCTTTTGCAATTTATGGGATGACACCGAAGCCTAATGAGAAAGACAGAGCAGGCAAGAGAAAGACAGAGCCAATTTTGAAACAATGAACAAAGCTTTTAGTTTTTTTTCCTCCAATACAATGCAAATAATGATCTTAACGTGTCGCTTGCGTGACAGTAATCATAACTGTGCGAAAGATTTCCAGAACTTTGATCATGTTTTATCATATGTTTGGGAACGAAGTGTCGTTCTTCACGTGGGAACCCTGACGGATTGAGACGCGATGCCAAGATATAAGCCTTCATGGGTGGTTTCCGGGTATTCCATTTCACGAATGTTTCTGATTCCCTAAAGCTTGTCTCGACCTCTGAGTTCATTCTTTATTTCAAAACAGCCACATGATACATACACTTTAAAAATACAAACGTTCTTCGTCAAACTAAAATAACTACAAATAATTACATGGATGGCTTTGACCGGCACTTACTAGCACCTAATGACTTCAGTTAACATGACCAATATGAACAAACGTGGGACCAAGTTTGTCAAAGTTTGTATATGACTATCAAACGTATTTGTCCGATTAGTAATGGTTTTTATGCATACACTAAAGTGCCTGTAAAACTATTGAAAAACATCTGCTGGAGAAATGCCGCAGGCCTCCTTAATCTAATTAATCTGATGGCCTTGATGTCTAAGCTCGATCGGTTGGTGTGACAATAACAAAGGGGAAACCCCAGCTTCAGGGCGTGGACAGCCAGTGAGGAAAAACAAAGGGATAAAAATACCCATATGAATCAACCTTGGACAGGGAGGAAAAAGTTCTTTATGTTTGAAATTGAATTACGCATTCCAAATTGCATGAGCGTTCCACAACAGGAAGCAGAACCATCAACAATCAGTGCCTCACCGATAGCATTGATCTACTTGGTGACAGAAACAAAACAACAATGATTAAAGACTACCATTAAAGTTTGTTGACTTGCTGCAAGTTTGAGAGCAGAGCTTATACTAGAGGTGAGCTCAGCGAACTAAGTCGGGGTTGTAGGAAAATTGACACTAACACGACCATCACTGTGAACAGGAGCCGACTGGAATAAGTTGGAGCTTTCTCCTTCATTGACTCATCTCTCATAAAGGATGACAAACAGAGTTCAGGATGAGAATTGTTCAGACTACAGCAGTGTCACGGACACATCCAACGCTTGCCACATAAAACTAAGTCCACACATATGGTCTTTCATTCAACAAAACAGAGACCTGCCAGTGGACTTCCGCCGCTACCCTAAAACATCAGATTTAGTTTAAATTCTTCATTTAAATTAGTACAACACAGATATTCATGGATAAGCATTGGACATAATTGATACTGCTATGATCCGGTAAAAGGATAGCATGCTCAGAACTGGCTTATGAATATCAAAGAAAGGACTATATATAGTCGTCTTGTACGTGCATGTAGCCAGTGTAGCACCTATCACTATCGCCCAAAACAAGGATTGGCAGACCGTGACTACTGGTACCAGTCAAGGGACGAACGGATGAATAAATGATATTCTCCAACACTTTTTTCTCGCGTTGTTCTCCCAGCAGTGACCTGCCCTGGACTTGACGACCACATGTGATAAAAAATTGATAGAGATCGTCTCCCATTCTCTGCGATACCGCAGTTTTATTTCCCCAGGTAAAACGTGTAATGCGATTTCCGTCAAACTTTTTAGGAACATAAACAATAAACAAAGACGATTCTCTTCGCCTAAACGGTTCAAAAGAAACCTGGTGGCATCTAAATCTTTGGAGTGGTTACAGTAAGACTTGGCCTGAGAAAGTAAATGACGATCGCTGATGGATAACTCCGAATGACTAGAAAGTTTAGCAGAGTGACTCCGCTTGCCCCCAGTCAGCAATGACATTCAGCGAAATAGTGGTGTGGTTATGTTTGAAACCGACAAAGTTTTCTTTTCCTTATTAAAAGTTTCCTTGAAGATTAAAAATAATTGAACAGAGATAACCGCAGTGTGACATTTTGTGTGCAATTTTCGTGTGTGTCATTTATGTATTGAATAGCTAAAGATAAGTTTTCTTCGCTTGAGGAAGAATATCACAAACGAGATATCGGCGTTATCTGCAGTTTAAATAAAGGGATAAGTCGAAGATTGGCATCTGTCAGCGTGAGCTATCATACTCCGCTATGATGAATTACTGGGTAATACTACCGAGCTAGAGCTAAGTCTTCATGAACTGTGATAGTACACATATCGTAAGTCTTAATTATGGCGGAAGCGACGTTTGTTATTCTAACGGCAATGTTGCTGGCGACGATTGCCGACGGTCGTACATTTTTTGTGGAAAAGATGAATATGAAAGATACTTATGATTCTGTCAACGTGAAAAAACCATTTTCAACAAGACACACTGGTGTGTCAGTGCTTGTTTCAAAAGTGCCTGCATCTTCGGTTAAGATGCCATTAGCAAGTGAGCCATGGGAAGGATGGACGGCTTTGGATACGATTTTTAACATCTCGGCTGATCTGCAGCATCCTGTCAGTAGCACAGGGCCAAAGTTTGTGGGCGTAACTCTAGATCTCAGTTTCATGCGCAGAGAATGGAAGCAGTTTGATATTACGTATGTATTTTGTTTGTTTTTATATATGGGTATACACACAAGCACTAAGTTTTACAATAGAACCAAGAATATATTAATTAATGGTGTCTAAGTATCCATTTGAACATCAACTAAAGCTTTTTGGCAACTTTAACTCCAATGAAATATAGGAGTGTAAACGATTAGCCCAATCTTTTTGAGTTGTTGCATCCTTTTAGGGGATGTCTCCTAGCTGTTTAAATGTTGATCATTCTGTGTCCTATAAAAACCTTGTAAGTTTGAGAGTCATGTTGGAGAGTCAAGTCACATTTAAAAACACATTTTTTCCTCAAGTTTCAGTTGTAGGTGGATATTCCTCACTCTCTGTATCCTACCTTCCCACTCAATTATATCCTGCATGCTCTGTCTTGCATACTTTTTTTCGTTTTTATTCACCTTTCAGTTCTTGCATTTTTTTGTTTGTTTTTGCAACTGTAATGTGTGTTTGGAGCTGCTACTATAAGAGGTTAAACGCTTTTTATTCAGCTATCATCATTATCATTGCTCACTAACTGATTCTGTACCCATGTAAGCATACTTCACCCAGCTGACCCACCTGTTGAATAGGTACCTGATTGGGGTTGGGGTAGGAAAGGCAGGGATGGAGAGATGGGTATCAACCTCACAAAAAGCTGACCTCAAGAAAAGTGCAGTAAATTAAGTTTCTAACACCTTACCCTTCATCAATAAAATCTCAATTAACAAACTGTCTTTTTTGTTGTCATCATCATGAGCATTACTAACTGCTTGTGCAACATTCGCTACAGATCAAAGTCTCTGCACTCCCTGGCTACAGCACTAGCACCCAGTATTTTCCGTGTTGGTGGCACAGCTGCAGATTTTCTTATCTTCAATTCAACAGCAACCGATTCAGATGCTGATGCTGGTGGTAATACAAACAGAAGTGATGATGAAGTCCTGGATTATTCTGTTAAAGTCAAGAACTTTACAATCAATGGTATAGAACTTTTGAATTTCAAAAGGAATCTTCATGTAAATTCATTCTTCCCCATCCCTCTGAGAAGAGATTGTAACAGTAATCTGATTTTAAGAAATAGGATTTATCTAGTAAAAATTGATGAAAAGAGTGCATTTAGTTGTTTTTTTGTTTTGTATGCATGTAAGTTTTATTTATGCTTGATACTTTTCCTCCAACAAATCAAAACACTGCCAGATACTTTCTTTTTGTTTTTGTTATCTGTACTATCCTGCCTTTAGCTAACCATTCGAGCATAATTTCTTTTTTGTGTCTTTTATCTACATAAGAATATCACTTAGGCTGGTTTATTGACTCAAAAGCATGAACTAGACTTTAGGCAATGCATGTATTTTAATTACAATAAAGAAGAAATTGCTAAAAGGACAGCTGCTTGAAACGCTTTATCACAAGAGACAACATTAGAATCATTTTCGTCTTTGGAACATTGTTACTTAACTTGACATCTGTCCACATTCTACCAGTCTTTAAAATTATGACCCTGTTACAATTTATTTTCAAATAGTAAATATTGTTCTTTGTTGTGGCCCTATGCTCCTTAAGGAGTAACAAGGACTAAACAAACAGGTATCATTCTTAAAATTAAGCAACTACATCTTAAATGACACATTAAATAATTTCCATTTAAGCCTAAAAAGAGCTAAGGTACATGAAAACTGTAGCTTTAAATGAAAACATCATACTTTTGTGGATTTATTTATTTTTCAGGCACTGATTGGACACGACTTAATGAGCTAGTAAACCTTGCCAAATGGGATCTCATTTTTGACTTCAATGAATTTCTGAGACAAGGTGATTCTTGGTATCCAGACAATGCTCGTGAACTTCTGAAGTTTTCACAAGAACAGGGCTACAGAATCCCATGCTTCCAGCTTGGAAATGGTAAGCTTGATGAGCTGCATAAGGCACTACTGTTCTTGATTAAGAAGTGTTGCAAAGTGTTGTACTGTATAACTTTAATAAATCAAACCACTTTTTCTCCAAAGTGGATATTTGTAAAGAACTTTCTCCTTCATTTGAACATTTCAAAAAAAAATTGTGTAAAAAAAAATTGCGATATGTTTGCTTATTTGTTTGCCTTTTAATTCTGCAGCTAGTTTCCTTGATAATATGTCCACTTGCAAATGATATATAGAAGTATGCTTTTGCAAGAATGATCCCTTTTACATAAAATGTTTAGCTGCAGCTTGCTGTATAAGATCATTTTTCTCTGTCTCAAATTCACCATCAAGATTATTATGTCTATTAGCTTATGTCTATTATGTCTTTATAAGTAGCACAAATTTAGTTTTTAAGTGTGATAAATAGGTCAGTGTGAGTCTACCACTTCAGCGTCAGCCGCCAGCAATAAGTAATTAGCAAAGCAAGGTTGCATTTTCAAACTGTGTCCCCTGGTTAGGACTCAACAAATCTTTTGTCATGACAGTGTACTGTACTTGAGTAAATATTATGTATTTATGTATGCAGATTTCTCTATGATAAAACATTGAGTATTGTGCATGGGTAAAGGTAATTAGAAACTTGGAATCACAACAATAAATGTTGTAATCTATGAATTTATCCTGTTTTTAGGGTGTTTCATGATGTTATATCTCATGCTTTTTTGTGCCCCAGAGCCAAATGCCTACTATTTAGTTGCTCATCGCAACATAAGTGCAGCTCNAGTTGGTAAAGGATATGCAAACATTGAAGTCATTGCTGTCAGAGTTTCCACTCTATCAAAACTCCTGCATTGTTGGTCCTGATGTCACTAAAGTAACAAAGAACTCTGCAGCAAACTACTTAAAAGAGTGAGTCCTTTTATTTTGATTCCCATGATTATTTTTCAAGAAGGTATTACACGTGCTTAAAAAAACTTAATTTTTTCGGACTGCCTTCTTTTCAAAGAAAACTAATTTTATCATACTGAGGAGCAAATGGTGAGACCATCATATAGATCTTAACATTTGTAATTATATTCTTCCTTCATAGCTACTCATTCTTTCGAGACAGTCCATCTTTATTTTCCAGAAGCATTTTCATTGCAAAGGCTATAATGGCTTAAGAAAAATCAAACTGCAACTATTTTAGTTTAGATACTGAGAGATAATAATATAAGAGGAAATATTGTTGGTGTGTTATATGACTTTCAGATTTCTAATGTCAGGAGGACAGAACATTGTCTCTGCTGTAACTCTTCATCAGTAAGTTTAATTTGGGGCTCAGCTTCTGCCTGTGATGCTTTTCAAGCCATAATTTTATGTCTGTTGATAATGTTTAGTATATTAAGTTTTTTCTTACTATCAAAGTCTGACAAAGGGATGTTATACCTGCTAACTTGTTTAAAAGCAATTTTTTCAGCTCACACAGATTCACTCTCACAATCAGACTGTCACACTGTGCGTCAGATTGATTGCAACTCAGACAAAGCAAATGTGATGCTGCTGAAATTAGAGAAATTCTGGCACAGAAAACATTCAGATTTAAGACAATTTTTTGAAAAAGATAATACATACCCATTGAAAAGTTTATTTAAGACTGTCTGTTTGACTGCTCAGTTAGCAGGCTTTTTTTTTTTGTTGAGGAAGAGATGGAAATGCCGTAGTAGTCAAATCTGTTTTATAGGCTTTTCTAGGATTATTTTACATGCAACCTCAAGATCTTCATGTTAAAAAAATATAAAGAGCTACAAGAGAATCTCATGAATCTAGTTGAATATAAAGAGCACCCTGAAACCTTTATAAATCTCGTATCCAGCTTTGACCCTTAAAGTAGACGATCTTTCAGTTTGTTTATCTATTTGTCTGCATATCTGCATCTGCGATAAGTTTAATGTCTGTTCTTGTTGACACATATTACTTGATGAAGAACCTTTTTTTTGTTTTTGGCATTCAGTTACTACTTCAGTGATGAGGATAGGAGAGCCAGTATTCATGATTTCGTGAATGCTTCTGTACTGGATAGTCTGAAAGATGAGCTGTACAAAGGAACCTTGATTGCACATACTTATGCGCCATCACTTCCTGTCTGGCTGTCTGAGACTTCTTCAGTGACAGGCAATGCACTGCCAGGAGTGACAGATGGCTTTGTTGCAGGTTTCATGTAAGTCATCTGCCATGATGTCTGAAAAGAACTAAAAAAATCCAAAATAAATCAAAAAAGAAAAGAAAAATATTGGGAAACATCACATCTAAAATAATCAAGTGACATTTATGGAAAACACTATTTTTTTATGACTGTGTAACATTAAGACAACATGTCTGAGTTTGAGTTGAAAATATTAAAAGTATGTTTACAGTTTAGATGTTTGTGCCATGGAGCTATGATCAGTTTTCTGAGCGCATATTCAATTGATCAGGTGGCTGGACAAGTTAGGTTTGTGTGCCCTTTATGGCCTTCAGGCAGTTGTTCGTCAGACATTCTACCATGGCACCTACCCCCTTGTTGCAGATGACTATACTCCTAATCCTGTAAGCAGCCCTTTAATTAACAAAATACTTTTCTGCTTGGTATCTTGTGAATACTTCTTGTGTAATGTTTAAGTGCAGCTTGGTAGACAGAATTTTTATTTGGATTTTATTTCATTTTTTTTTTATATCACTCAATTGTCTGTGTACAAGTCTACCTCACAAGGTTACAGGCTTAGGTCCCAAAACCTTTTGGCTTCATGGGTATGTCGCCCCTCTCTTTCTGTCATAACTTATTACCTTCCATGAAAATCGGACCTATCACAGCTGGGGTCTAGATAGATAGCTTTGAAGTCACCAATCCAAATGGGCTTCACTGTGGAAACCTGCACCATAGCTGAGCACACTAACCATAGAACTACAAAGTCTCTTAAAATTAATGCCAAAAGATATTTTGATAGATTGGCATCCATCCTTTTTTTAAAAATTACATAACTTAAATGATTACCAAATTAATTTTTTAAGCCATGAAAATATTTTGGCAAATATTTCTGTGTTCTTTTTGAGAAAGAAGTGTTAGTTGTTTATGTAAATTTATGTTTATTTAAGTGAAAGTAGCAAATTTGAAGAATGCATATATTTTTAACTCTTCTTTCTTAATGATCTATAGGACTACTATCTGACTTTACTGTTCAAGCAGTTAGTCCAGGGACCAGTTTTTAAAGTTACTGGTGCATCTGAAAATGTTCGTGTCTACATGCAGTGTGCAAACAGGGAAAGGTAACTTCTGCCACTCTAATCAGTTTTCATCTTATTAAGCATAACGCAGAAGGTATATAGTTGGTAGAGGTAACAGCAGACTCAGAAGTTGTTGAGCATGCCATTATTGCTGCAGGTAGAGAATGTCATGTAATCGCTGTCTCAATAGCTGAAACCTACCAGGTTTGGTACTAAAAAAAAAGCTGAAAACAAATTCTGTACATGAAGATGTACTTTAATTAATTATGTGGTAGTAGTTAATATCTTCATAAAATCATATTTTTGTATTGATATTATAATTTTTCAGTTATCCAGCTGGGTCTTTAGTGGTTTATGCACTCAACGTCCAGAAGAAGGCAGCAGTCCTTAACCTGACTCAGTTTGCAGAGAAATCACTTGACCTGTTCCTTCTGACTCCAGGAGATGAGCAAGGGCTTAAGTCAAAGTGAGTTTTAAATTATTGTTTATACACACCTAGGCTTTAGAAGCTACAGAGTTTAGATTTAACTCTAGTAGTTAAACATCATTAAGTTTTAATTAAACCTCAATCATCAATTACATCTTGTCTGGTTATAGAGTTTTTTAGCATTTCAAAGGTAGTGGTGTTGACTATTTTTCAGCTAAAAATACTTCTTCATAATTTTTCTGCTAACCTATAATTACTTATTTTACCAGAAATAATACAAATTGCACATTAAGAATAAAGCAGTAACACAATTATATTTATGAGCCTAATGTTTTTTAGGTCTCTGCCTCTATATGCCTATGTCAAACACTTTGTCCTCTTAGTTTGTAAATATGCTAATGTTTTGAATAGTCCATACTTGCTTACAGCCAAACATGCTACACTGATTTTTCTTCTGTGAGAAGGGGAAAAAACTATCAATGTTTCCATTGCTCTTCTGTGGTTAACACTTCTGGAGTTAACTGTAATTTAAAGTAAAGGTATATAACTGTACCTGCAGAAAGTCCTAGCATCCTGTGTTGTTTCCCTTGCTTTAGAAAAACAAGGTGGGGAGGGACCCCCACAAAACCTAGATCTTTGACGCAAATGGTATTTTCAAAAACTGACTTTTTTGCAGGTATGTAGCATTGAATGGAAAAAAACTCGAAATGGTTGACGAAGAATTGCCTCCCTTACTACCTCAGACGCACTCTGGGCCAGTGACCATGGCCCCCTATTCCTTTGCATATATAGTCATTCCTGATGCAAATGTAAAATCGTGTTACTAAAGGTATTTGTCTCCTGTATAGTATGCATGTAGATAAATTTTGATTATATTCATGCATTTGTGAACCTCTTCAGAATACAGTTTGTGCAACACCTAGTACATCACATGGGTAGTAAATGATTTGTTTGACCAGCTTTTAATAGTTGTAAAATGAGCAGCCATTTGTCTAAAGCAGCAATCATTTCTTTTAGCAGGCCTCCCCTCCCCCACCTGCATGATTAAATACTCGCTTGTCTTGCTTTGTTGCATCTAAACTGGTGTGTAGTTAGTTGACAGTCATGGCTTTGGATGACTTGTAATTGGGTGTATGCTTGTTTATTTCCATCAGCAACCTGGTGTAGATTGCATTGGTAAGTAAATGTAGAGGAAGCAGGAGGATAAGCTGGATGCACTAATGGGCTAATACACTTAGAATGTGTGTATGAGAGAGAGAATTGTTTACTAGACTTTCAGAGAACTTCAGATATACCTGTGCTGATGCCAAAACTTCTTTTCTTTTTTGGTAGAAGTCTCGTGAAAATAGAATTTGCGAAAGTCTCACTCCATTTATTCTTTTATTTTGCTGTCAATTTGAATATACCGTGGTGCTTTTATATTCCAGATTGTGTTATATGCAAGACATGGAAGTGCAATACATATTTATTTTTTGCAAGAATGTCTGTAGAACCTGTTTTCAGTATTATTGTATCGGTTTAGTCTCAGTCATTTTAGCCTTTATTTTAAATACATTTGAAGAATTGCTAGATTCATATGCAAAATATAGTTATAGAATAAAAGCTTTTTATATGGAAAGAATCTTGTTGTGTTTTTTAATTTGACTTGAGAGGTATGGATCTTTGTAGATCATATAAACTTATGTGATCAAGTATTTCAAGAAGTGATGAGTTTGGGCATATATATAATTCATTTCATCAACTGCTTATCGTTGACACAAGTATTTGTTTTTTTCAGCAGAAAACTGTATGCTTCACTCCATTGATATCCAAGTCAATATTGCTAATTAATGCCAAGTTACTTCATTTTATCACTTTAATTTTGTATTTACCTTGAGTATCTACTACAGCTAACCTTGAATGTATAAAGCTATTAATCATTTTGACAACAATCTTTGAAAAGCTAAATATGTTGAATAATCTTTCATATCCATTGATCATGTACAGTGGTAAAAATAATTTTGGAAGACGTTTAGTTTTGTAAGTGTAAAGACAAAAACAAATACAATAAACAACAACCAATGAGAAAACTCTACATAACATTGATATCCAAAATGCTAAGTTTTGTAATTACTATTTCTCCATGCACGTGTACCTGAATCCAGACAGATTAGGACAGAATGAAAATTGTTACTTTTATGCAGTCTGAAGTTGTAGAGGTATTGGTAATTCTTAACTGATACAGTCAAGATTACAGTATCATCCCTAGTGGAACATTCAGCAAGACAATAATGCTGTTAGCTGAACTTTCAAAGTATTAAAATGAGGTCATTGTGGTATTTGTCATGCATCATATCCACTGTACAGCAATTTGAGGTAAAAGTTGTAACGACATTTAACATTGCATCCAGTGATCAGATTGATCCATCTTAGTCCACTTGTTGACATCAGCACCATGCTTGAAAGTTTTCTGCACTTTGCTGGTGCTGCCGCTCTGTTTAAGATGTGCAGCTTTCCAAAATGGCAATGTCAGCACAATTGACAAAGGTTTCTTGTGGGCCTAGCCCTAGACCACAACGTTTCTTCTGACCACTGCCTTCACATCCCCAGTTATTGCCTGTATGAGATGAAACAAAGTTGCACTGTGATGTCCCATGTTTGTTTTAAGAGATACAGCATGAAGCAACGTAAATGTCTGCACATAGCCGTCAGTTGGTATACAGGAAATGAAGCACTAGACAATCTTCTTCATTTGCTAGCTCACTGTTTGAGAATTATAGGATTTAACATTCTCTCTCTCACTCACAAATGACTACCTCTTCTTATCTTACCAACAGAGATCTGCATGCAGTCAAAGAATGCAAAAATAAAATACAAAAACATACCAGCAACATAACGCCATTGGAGGACACACTGGGTGCATCTTATGCCAGGTGGCAATAGCACTTGAAGCTTCAGGGTAATGGGTCTGAAGTTTGTGATGTTGTACTGTGTACCTATCCGGACACCATCAGGGTCTTCAATCTGAAGGACTGTCTTATCCAGACAGTCTTGAGTTACCTGAGAGTCAGTCATGAAGATTTATTACTTTGAGTCTGTACATTGTGTGCATGTGCATGCATATGTACATTGTGTGTGTGTGGGCAAGTGCAACTGTGCAAGTACATATTTTCCTGCATGCTTGTTTATGCTTATGTGTGTACTAGTTTGAGAACCGTCTACAGGAAACAGTAATAAGCATGATGGAAGCAAGGGAGGTGAGCCACATTTATGGAAGGTCCACTGATATTAACAGTATGTGAAGTTCGCAGTAATGAACTAATTGTGGTTTTTTGTGTTACTTGCAAGCTCTTGTATGGTTTGAAACTTGGACCCAATGGTCAAACGAAAGAGACCGACCCTAACCCACCCCCCTTCCTCCCTACCGTCATTGTGCCCAGAATCCTTTCAGAAAAAATGATAATTAGAAATGAGAATGTCAGGATTTGACTGATGCAAAATACTGTTAACAGCCGAGGGAGAGGGTAAAAAAAAAAGAAATCCACCTGTCTAGAGGAGCTAATCTCACCGGCTTTTGAAAGTCGTTGTTGACGCACAGGCGAAAGTCGAAGTAGCCGAGATGGCTGGAGGTGAGTTGCACGGTGGCGCTGAGGTAGCGTGTTCCCGTCAGGTAGCAACGGCCCACGATTCCCGTGGCGAAGGTTCCACTGGGAGGTATAAAAAGTGGCTTCACATCGTCGTACGCATCTCCGCACACGCCGCATCTGCCATTGTTCGTCTCGTGTTGTCGCTGCATCAACAGAGGAGGCAGGATAAATGTCAAATTGTCGGGGTGGGGCTGGGGATACAGGCTAGAAGGGCGGAGGAGGAGCACAAAATATCAGTGGCATGTCATTAGGGCGTTCGAATACTTCAATATTGAAATTCATTAACTATGATCAATTAGTTTAAATTTATTGCAACATATAAATTCATTGACATGTCTTCCGTGTCCCGCTGTTATATCTCGATCGGGACTGGGAGGGGGATAGGGAATTGGTGTTTTACGCCCCCAGCAACCATAAGGCCATATCACGGCAAGACAGCCAGCCCTGTAAATAGACGACACATGCAGAGAGAGAGAGAAAAAATGCACGAGTGCTGAACCCAGGACAGTCAACTTCACTGTACGTATTGGTGACAGACGCTATAACCGTTGCGCCACCTGACCACCCCTCCCGGAACTGGGAGTCGAAATACCCGATAATTGGGGTCACCACGCACTTGGAGCCCTTCAGTTCCATAGTAAAAAAAAAAGTTTTCTTCAGGAAAAACAAGTTTTACCGATGTATGAAGGGATAACTTTTACCTATCTTAATTACGCTTTATCTGTATCCGAAGCGCGCGCGCACACATACACAACCACACCTTAGCACATACGCATACATTGTTTAGTCTTTCAGTCTACTGTCCATTTTCTAAGCTCTGGAAGTTTTATCTGTTATATGTATATCTGTAGAATCTTACTTTCCTCTTGCTTACGTCAGTACTGTAAAACAAACTTTTCGGCGTAAAGCTCTATTACAGGTCTATGATCACACACATGCACAGCTCACACAAAAAGGTCAGAGATGAATACATGATGGTATATTATAGTGTGACGGCTATAACTGAACTGGTAAAGTTGTTTATATAAATTGTATCAAGCCACACAGGAAATATCGTCTATAACTATGAATGAAATAAGTTGATGACAAGATGAAAACCAGTATATATAGACTTATATCAACTGGCAGAGCTATATAAGAATAATATTAACTATAGTGATATAAATGCATCGATGTAAACTGTTAAGAGAAAAACAAAATCGCGATGATAAGCCAAGTTTGCGAGCGCGCGGCATCCTCCTACAGTACCTACACACTCAAGCGCGCGCACACATATATATCACGTATAGTTTCCCTGAGCTAACGTACACATCCTGTTTGTTTCCCGACTTGTATTGAAACGGTCTTGAAAACAACACTGTCACAATGAATGCGCACAGAAGAGTACTATACCCCTGGTTCAAAAAGGTTATATATATGTCGGGTTGGAGTTTCGGTCTCCACGAAACAATTAAAACACTACTCTTACAATTACGACAACGAGTACGCGCTGGCTTGTCTTCACCCTGCGCCATGGCAATCAAGCTCTGTAGTCTTCACCTTGTCCTAGCCACCTCAAACACAGCACCCGGTTCACTCGGTATTTATTTCACACCTTCCTCAATCGGGCAAAGTGCCAAAGCGACAACCCTCCAAAGTACCCCTTAGACCCGCTGTAAAAGGAAATGTACTGGAATGTATTAGCGAGCAATTCAAGTGTTGACCGAGGTTCCAATGTCCCGAGCGTTCTCCACAAAACCATACACTTCTTGTGACCTGCACCTACAAACTTCTCGACGACGTTGAGTTAATTGTAAGGAAAAAAAAAACCCCATGGTGCCAAAGAAATTGAACTTGGGTGTATGTGTGTTTACCTTTATTATGATAGCAGCAAACAGGAAGTCTGGCAGTCCTATATCAACCTTGTTGTTTACTTGAGTGGCTCTGCAGCAGGTTTTTTTTCTTTAAGTGCGCATTTAAGACAGACGGTAATCCAAAATTGCGAGGAGCACAAAGTTACGGAATGAATGCCATTATTTTAACGATCAATTGCCGAGACAGTATGGCGCCAGGAGGACGTAAATAACTGAATGCATTTAGCATCGGTATTTAGCGACAGATGTTGCCTGGTTTCATTGACATAGCAATAAGCACCCTCCGCACTCGTCACCGTACAAAAATTTGCGCATCGCGAATACATCGGGTCAAAGGTTATGCAATAAGGACTGGTATTTATTAAAATGAAGCAAATAAAAAAAAATAATAAAACTTGCAAAAAGAAAAAAAACAAACAAACACCACGTATACCGGAAAACTTGAAACTTTTGTTTTCAAGATGACGGATACATATACGGTCATAAACATAAACGTTACTCGTAATGGGCAAGGAAACAGCAAGAGGCGGCTATCCTGTGAAATTCTGACACTGACAAAAGATGATGACTCTCATGACGAGATCGCTGATTCGTCGTTCGTTGTAGGAAATAGGATATTTACGAAGAGCAATGTTTATTTGTTGTTGCTGATGCGGCAACTGTTGACGTCCGTTGAAGATTAACACCGTTGTTTTGTATTTTCTGTTGACCTCTCGCGATATGTATAACACGCATTGGTCAATCTTTTGAAAGTTTAAGTTAATGGTCAAGTTTTACCCATTGATTGCTCAAATTCATTTCCTCTGATTTCGGAGCAGAGAAAATGTGATGTCGCCTGACAGGTTTTTTTTTTTTCCCTAGTCTTGGATTTTGGTTGTTATACTGCTTCGTACATTATAGGTTCATGAACTCATGACCCTGTAATATTTCAATCAACTTTGCTTCAATACTTAAAGGAATAGCAATCTCATCTGTATTTATTCTTTGTACATCGGTTCATGGGTGGTGAAACCACGTATGTCCTGTCAAGTTTATTATCGAAAAGTGTATTTTTATTACTGTGCGCAGGTAACCGAATTCTCGGTGACACCTGTGGATGGCCATAACTGTAGCTTGAGGCCAAATAACCGCCCAAATCCACCGTGAAAGCCACCGCAGATAGCCGACACAGGCCGCAGGTCATTGCGTTTATCACAAACATAAATCTTTTTCCTCGAGGCAGGGTCATGTTAGTTCGTCCCGAGAATCCCGAAAATCTTGTTGCCTGTTGCTTTGGGGAATAACTGCATAGTTCCTGGCTTTTCGCTGGCTCATTCTCTCACGCACGCACGCACGTACGCACGCACGCTCGCACGCACGCAAGCAGAGGAAAAGAAATTATCTTTCTTTGCTTCAAGCACATTAGCTACAGCAGGGGTGTGAGAACCAGTTCAGTATTAATATCTTTAAATATAAATGAATAATATGAGTGATATCTATATATATATCATGTATTATGGCTTGATAACACTAAAAATAAAATCTGGAAACAAATTTAGGTGGAACGTTAAAATGTCTATCTGGGGGACTTTGGTGGTGAGCCGAAGACATGCTCCAGCCTCAAAGTAGTTAGTAACCTTACAGCAAACCTTTGGCGACAGTACCGAAATATTTTCAGTAAGAACATAAAGACAAATGATTGTTAGACCCCTTCACACACCCACACACCTTTCTCTCTCTCACACACATGCACACACAGAAGATAAAGGATTTTCGTAAGCGGACACACTGTCAAATATACGTGATCTGGTTTGACAAATGTTTACACGACTGTCACTTAAATAAATAATTTTAAACAAGCTAAATATCTGACAACACGCTCCCCCTAACATGAAGAGAAATGAACCATCAGATGTTCTCATACCGCCCAGCCTCCGCAGTTGAGTTGATTGTCGGTGTGCATCACTGGCGCCTTCGTGTTTTCTCGCCAAAGGGTGTTGCGCGCGGGGGGCACGAGCAGACGACCGTGAGCATGTGCGTACTGCACGAGCAGGGTAGTGACAAGGAGAGTGAGATACGTTTTCATCGCAACCATCCTGAAAGAAAAAACAGTGATCTTTTGTTTAACGCAAAAGCCTGATGATTAGAAATCCACTAACAAAATCTTCCTTTAAAATAGATTATTACAATACAACCTTATTTATTTATCCACAGGGACAATTTTAAGAGAGTGCTCGTACTAGCAATACATATAATGATATAAAATAGATAATATAGATGTACATGTTGAAATAGTGTCTCTCACACACACATATACCCCCCCACCATGGTGGACAGCAACAACAACAATAACGATCACGCCCCCATAGCCTCACCTTGTAATCAATAGAAAGTAGAAGGTGATGTTTACGTAACGTTTCTGAAACAAATGCACGGCACTACGATGTCTCGACGCTACTGATAGGTCTGACGACGACGAGGACGACGACGACGAAGAAGAAGATAATAATAATGTAAATTCTAAATTAAGGCTTTCCGAGTCATATCAAAATATAATTATACATTGCCAGTAGTGCCTTTAAGTTGGGAGGCTGTATGAACAAACACAATTTGAAAAAAAAAATGAAAAAACAAAACAAAACAAAACAAAACAAACAAACAAACTATGAAACATTCAACAATTCAGCTCAATCTTTACCTGTACTTTAAAAAAAAAGTCTTAGAGGATCTGGTCAACCGCTCGATCGTCAAACCAACCTGTCGTTAACGTGGTGCAGTCCAGTCTCAAGCCTACTGGACTTAAATGACTGTGCCCACGTTTAACCACGGCGAAGGAGAAGATTGACACTAGTGGTGGTGATACTGAAAAAGTACTAATAGGTGTGGCTCCAGTTGACAAGGACTAATGTTCCAGAAATTCTCATTTGATTGACGGCCATCAGTCATCCGTGAGAGCACACTATGACCAGACCCGAGTTCAGGCTATTGTTCTCGGAGGGATGATGTGCGATCACTTAAAGATTAACTTGTATAGTTTATATATATATAATTACATATAAAGCAATGCGAGTGGACAAGTGGAATGTACAGTCTTGAATCGATTCATTAAAATAAATATTGACAAAACTATTCACGAGTAATTATTAGGTTATAAATAATGGCCAGACTAAATGCCATGTTCCTCGTCCTCCCTCCTCCTAAATCAGCCTCTAACCACCATTATCATTGCCCCCTTCCCTGGAGGTAAGGGGGTTAACTAGACAGGTAGGACCTCCAGCTCTCAAGGAAGAGCAGAAAAAAGTCACCACGACAGGTATAATGTATGCAGATGCTATCACTTCTCTTCTATCATGAAATCGTCTTCAGTTGACCATGCCTAAAGGAGGGGGCTGATCAGTGACTCGTACTAGATTCTCAAGGTTGACATCCTGGGAGCCACTGGGAGCTAATGTTTATGTAAATAATGTCTAAAGTAAATACGACCATTAGTTCTATACGTGCTTTTCTGTTCGAGTGAGTGTACACCGAAAACGTACGTGTGTGTGAGAGAGAGAGAACATTAGTATGACATTGACAGTCAGCCGGCGAGCAAAGGCCGGAGTAATTAAACATAATTGTGAATAATAAGTTGTAAAACACATTTCCCCCTGTCTATATGAAATTTTTCCACCCCGAAAAAAAAACCAGTGCTCAAGGGCGCCCAAAATATATATTTTTTAAAGTTTGGAATTTTTGGTGGGGTATTAATTTTTGAATGGTAATGAACAGTTGTCGGGGAAGCAATTAGTTATATTTCGTGTCATTGGTGCTGCTTTGAGTAGTGTTACAGGGACAGCGTGTTTTGCAACAGTTGTCCACTGACCGATCGTGAACGCTTCCTCCCTCCTCCCCCTCAGTCAGAAGAATATATACTGGGACGGTACATGCAGTCGGTTGAAAACGTCGTAGATATGGAATTCCATTTTCCTTGCAAGTACAACACGTACTGTATCTCAAGGTGCAGCATAGTGAAACATCTGCCACTTTCTGAATTGTACCTTCATGAAGTCAGAAAAATGGCATTTAACATCATTTCAGACCAAACACATCTTCTCCATCCCAAATAATACCTCTTGCCCTCGGGCAGGAACTACAAAGAGCCATGTGCGCGAAAAACTGCCTACCAGAGGTCGATCCTTCGTGCCAGCAGCCATAACCATCCTGAATAAAAGTTTACCATAATTATTACCTGACATTCTCCTTATAGGAGGTTCACAGGTATGTGTGAAAAGGTGTAGGTGTGCGTTTGTGTTGAATGACTTACATGGGTATGTCTGCCTATTTCTGTCTTGGACTTCCTCTGACAGACAATAAAGCTTGTTCTGATTTGATCGCTAACAAACCCCGTATCGTGGTCACTTTCTGTTTATGTTCAATGCCCACCGGTAGGCGAAGTCTCGTACATTTCTTGTGAGCTAGATGCAAATTATGGCGTTTTTTTTTTTTTTCAAACCACAAGAAGATGGCAGGGTACGAGCTCGATCACAGATTTTCTTTTGATGTTTTCGTCACCTGCGCACGACAGCACGGAGATATATAGTTCGTGGTGAGAGCGAGCTTCTCAGAGACGCCAAACAGCAGACGATTGAAAATCTGTGTGTACAAAACGGTTGGCACTTTGCATTTACGCAAGCATATTTACATGGAAGTATGAAAAAGTTAAATAAAAATGATTACAACAGGTACTTAACTTTATCAAAGCATAACAATATGACCACGGACGTATACGTGTAATGTAAGCAGTGTTCATGCACGTACCGTAAAGATCGAAACACGACGATTCTTCATTTCTAATAGATAAATACAGTATTTTATTTGTAATCATTATCTTCAGAGTCATCTCTATCGCAAGCCTTTATGCAATCTTATGTATAGTTAAGGTACTAATATTAAATGATCTCATATAGTTAATTGTTGCTCCGAGCAAAAGAAAAAAAAAGTGTTGTGCGGAAGGGTGGTCATCACCCGGAAGTTTGCTGAACACAGGCATGTCTTGCCACTGACAAATTTTTCATGTTTCTCTGTCAGACATACTCGAGTGATACACTGCGTAGGCATCCCGCAAACTATGATAAACACACTATTAGTTAAATATTATTGCTTCGACTTCGCGTAAACAACACTTTGCATACTTCGCCTCCGTTATGCTTTCTCGGTCGTATTTCTACGCTGTTTTCCTTTTCAGCTTTGCAAGCATAATATGAAGTACCAACATATTTAAACGAAACAAGATACATATTTATATTTTGATAGATCTTTATAGCAACCATAATTAACATTTAAATTTATAACTCTCAAATATAGTTGAGATTCTTTTTTCCCCTGAGCGTATGTGCTCTGTTCCGCTTTGACGTGAAGAGGTCAACGAGGAAGTTGTGTTTACAAACAAATTTGGCGGAGTGTTCCTCTCCACACACGATTGTTAAAGATCATGACATAACCTTCCTTTGAACGTTAGGTGCAATAGATGGACGAGGAGGTGAGTGATACATAAGATGAAATTAGAGTGATAAGAATCCAGAGTTGAATTGAAACATTTAGCTTCCGATTAGATCGACCTACACCACACGTTTTACTTGCTCTTGCATTTTTGTCCGATAGGCATGCGGTATACTTTTTTCATTACACTTTACTGAATGTCATCATTGGCATTTACTTGAAGGAAAGACTTTGAAACATACGTCATTACCTCGATGACTAAACATTGAAAACCAGATAAACCATCGAACTGAGCATGAAGCTCGACAACAGTTATAATAGAATCGAGAAATATTACATTCATTGTATACTTAAACATTTAAAAGCCTGTTAAGTCTTTAATGCTTACAACATTTTTTGTCTTGTGGTGTTGCAATGTAAACTGAACATACAGTGATAGAAGTATAAACCCAATTTTCTTAATAAAACAATTAATTTGCAAGTATTCTTAGCTTCAGGCTAAACTCTACAATGCCAACAACAACAACAAATCCCTTACCGGAATATTTGTTTTCTAGTCTGTGAAATAGTTATTTGTAACTCCAGGCTATCAATTATAACTTGTTGCTATAACTGTGTCAGCAGCCGACATGCTTGTCTCATATTTTAGTTAGTAATTTTCTTCAGAAAGGATTGTATAGAGAAGTATAGGTTTGCCTGCAGCAAAAATTAGACCCTTATCATTAGATAAATGATAAATAAAGTATTAATGAAAGACTTGTTTTATGCACTAGCAATGAAATGGAGAGCTTTGAATGTACAAGATATTTATATAAGATAACTGACACTGACAGGGATTTCATATAGGGAATATTTCTTCCTTCTATAGGTGATCAGCAAGAGGCATGATGACTCTAGTACAGGGGCCTGACATTTCACTGGAAAAAGATGACAGTGGACGGATAGATGTTGACTTCCTTCTGCCAAATGGAGTCCTCATTCCCATGCGCATTGACTTCTTCACCTCTCTGGATCTTATCAAAAGAGTGAGTCTGTTTGTACTTGAGGAGCAGCTGACAAAAATATTCGTGGTAACTGGTAGGAATATTATAGATTATTTATAAAGAAAAATCTTTGTTGAGTGTGAATACCATATACATTCTAGGTCAAAGATGGCATCTAGACTACAAGAACATAAAATTAATCGATATTCAGTGTATTTTCTGGTCTTCTTTACAGTCCCTATGGCGAGAAGTGGAGAAGTATCCTTTGCATAGCAAGCTCAAACGAGAAGATCACTACAGCTTTTTGTTTGTCAACAGAGTTGGTGAAAAGGTAAGTGCCCTTGAAGAACATGTATCCATAATATCTGTGACACTTAATTTCAGTTTTTAGATCTACCAACATGAGTGGCAAGCTTTTGATTTTACAATGCGAGACAAGTAAATAGTATGCTGTTTATAGGAAACTGTATAATAGTGTTTTGGAGATACATTTTACTAATTTTTACTCGTTTATTAAATGTAGTTAAAATATAATTTGCATTCATTTAATATCACAGTCAGTTTATCTTGATTAAGTAAAAATTACTTACAATGCAGGAAGAGATTTTGGATGAGAGCCAGAACCTAAATGATGTTAGGCCCTTCTGGCCTGCTTTAAAACTGGTGGAGAAGAAACCAAATGGAGGGACCCAGACTCTAGAACGCACTGTCAATAATCTCATTGGGAAAGGTGAGATTATAACAAAAAAAAGTTCATTAATAGAGAAATATCAACTAAGTGCTAAATCCTACTGAGATAGTGTTTTAAAAAAAATTGGCTCAGATAATGTAACTTTATATTGAACCTTATACACACATAGGTAGTTTTACTTACAGTCTTTGGCTATTGAAGAAGGGTAAATGACAACAGTAATCAAGAGAAGATTATTCTATATACTTGTAGATATGTCAACTTTTAAAAATCACCAATGGAGCAGGAAAAGAAAGATCAATATAACTATTGTACAAGAGTGGTATTGGGATGAAGTTTCCCCCCCACATAAATTTTAACTCAAAGATGATAAACAGTCATCAGGGCTTCTGCTAAGGCTAAATTCTTTGGGTCCCAGGGACCCCTTCTTCAGATTTTTAAGGGGTACCTGTTCTTTGCCCAAATTTGAAGGGGACCCCATTGACGAAAATTGAAGGGGTCCTCCGAACTTTTAATGCGTACTGTACGCAATTTTTTGCGTGAGCAGAAGTCCTGGGCATTCTAAAGAAATGGTGGTACTTTTGATTGGTATCATCCAGTTGTTTACCTCTCAACGCATCTACAATTAATAGCATCTATAAATGTGTTGCTTATCTCCTCATCCAAAATCCAAACAGGGCCACAAAAACATGATTCCTTCCAGCCGGCAGAGATTGACTTTTTCCGCAAACAGATGGATGAGCTTTGCCAGGAAATAATAACAACAAGGAGAGGGCAGGTAAGATTGAAGATAGTTTATTTCTTTTTTTAAAAAAAAACTTTACTGTCTTGGCTTGCCAAGCATTACATTCTTTGTTGATTTCCATCATTATGATTAGGGGAGGCTATTCCCATAGGATTTTACCCAAGAATAGGAATAGCTAGAGTCTTCTGCTCCTAGTTTGTAAACTGTTTCATTGCTGTGTAGTTTATATCTTGTGTTTGATGCAATCATTGTACACCTACCTTTATTTTACTTCATACAGCTTTCCTTTTTCACATGTAAATGATGCTATGCTTCCTTAAGGTGACCAGACGTCCCGCATTAGGCGGGACAGTCCCGCTTTTGACCTCGTGTCCCGCCTGCTCATCGGGCGGAACGCCTAATGTCCTGCTTTCTGGCTTTCTGGCAAGTCCATCAAATGTCCCGGTTGTCTTTAAAAATCACTTTTTTCGGCGTTCTTTGACGGTGACGACACCATCATTGGCGTGTCCCGCTTTCGCCCCCGAAACGTCTGGTCACCTTATGCTTCCTGCTTCTTTTTATACTCAGACTTTTAATTATAAATATTGAAAAATAGTCAAGAAATGGTCATCAGTTTTAGAAAGAATCCCTTATCTCTGATCATCTTGAATGACATAAAGATAAAAAGCATCTTGCAACTGTTGTTGACCACAATTTAACTTTTGACTCCAACATCAAATCTGTCTATAAAAAATGTCAGATGAGGGTCTACTGTCTTCAGAAACTTAGGTCATAATATAAAGGAGATGGTTTTGACAACATTTTACAGAACTACCGTTGAACCGATGCAAACTTTTGGCTTCCTTTGTTGTGAGGGTCTGATAGGGAGAAACAAAAATGTGCTTAAAAGGGTGGTAAATGTAGATGGAACAGTCATACATGTGCTATCTGAGTGTCAAGTGACGACAAAAACTAAAATTATTCAGGGCTATTTCTCCCATGTATTAGCTAACAAATACCAGGCACTTTCATCTGTGTTACATTGTCGTAAAAGTAGCCTTCAGAACAAAAGGGTAGCAGTAGATAACTTCTACTTTACGTTCTGAACACTGCGCTAACCATGAAAATCAAAACTGTTAGACAAATGCTTGGTGTTCTGTAGACAGCCATGGAGAAGTTTCAATGGCGTCATCCTGTACGGCTACGGAGTTCTCCACAGGTGCCATTACAGCTGGAAAGTCGCCTTGACAATGGGCACATCGTCATAGAAGTTAACTGGCAGAGCTCAGAGGTATTTTGTGTGTGTGTGTATATATATATCTGTTCATAATTTAGGATTAGGTTTCTGTAATTCTGTTTATAGGTTTTATTAAATGCTTTGCTGGCAAACTTAGATTGGCATTAATTATTTTCTACTGTCAATAGTTAATTTGAATAAGCACTGTAGCAGGAAAGCCATGTAGATACTGTTTTGGCAGAATGGAACATGGTCTAGACTGATGATCTTCTTTGTACTGTATAGAGCATGATTCACCAGGCAGAACTTTTCAACGCTATGTTATCAACCAGAATCATGGGTTTAAAGTTTGTATATCACACAGGAAAGGCAGTCAGGTGGGAAAATTCTCAGACAGGGTTTCAGTTCTCCTGGCAAAGAAGTGTTTGCAATTTTGGGGAAAAATCCAAGTGAAACAAGCAAATGGAAATATGAATTTATATTAGCTAATAATTTATATTAACATTATTATTTAACACATAATAAGCATGGAATAATTTGTATTTTGTATACAGCTATATATAACTTTGTGATTCCTATAGATGATGGATATTAGATACCCATGTTCCCCTATTTCTTTAGGCAATGCAACAGACCTGTTTCTTTGCTTTAATCCAGTGTAGCCTTTGTGGGAGAGCAAACAGGGTGTTACAATGTGTTTATATTATGTCCAGAACACAAGTACAAAGCTGAAGCTGAGTGCCCAGTGCTTGCCACTAGATGCTGTTCATATGTGTCTGTCCAAACGAGCATCTATCACAGGAGGACCAGTGGCAGACAAAAATGATTATATGCTGAAAGTTTTTGGACTGGATGAGTATATCTATGGAGACTATCCTTTAATACAGTTCAAGGTGTGAATTGGAAGTCTTATTCTTTGTGTTCATGCATAACAAAAGTATACATTTTGAGGTTACAGTAATTCTGCCCCAATATTTAAACAGTTAAATAAATAAGTAGTCACAAGACACATTATTCACAATGGTTCAGGTTTTTGTGTCTATGTCAATTTTCTTGATCAAGTGTCTGATCTTTTTACTTTATTTTTAGTATGTCTACCAGTGCCTAGTGAAAAACATAGCACCACAGTTTTGGCTTGTCTTAAAAGACACTCTTCCAGGTGAGGATGTGGCTCCTGTTGTGGGTATTTTGCAAGAAACTTATTTTAAAAAACCACACTTCTAATTGCTGTTTGTCATAAAATGAGAACAGCTTGTACAGTCTTAGAAAAACCACTGGATCTTTCATATAACATGATCTGCATATGGAATGAAACATCACATTCTTCTGGGATAAATTTTCTGAAAGAAGTTTACAGATAGAGGGATTATATGTTAAGCAATGACATATTGGGTCTTCAAAAATTATGAAGACTCTGATCACTTTTTGAATGAATAGTTTCTTATGGACTATAGCCAAAAATTCATGGAAGATGTGGTATGTGTCAGATTGAAGTAAATGAGTTGCTGGAAGGTGTGATATACATTCAGTGAAAAATGCACGTGTATTTTTAATAAGAATATTCAACTTCATTTTGTTTTGAAATACTTTTGCAGATATAGCACCCCCTGTTCCAACTCGCCCCCCACGGCCAGGAACACAGGCACCTACAGCTGTGCCAGAGCAGCAGAGGGATGGAGAATACTGTGTATGGAATGTCGGTGCTTCCTTTAGCCTTAGCATTACAGGACTGTCCAAAGTGCAGCTATCTGACAGTGTCAAGGTACCGTATTTGGAGGATACACTACAGATTCAATGAAGTTTTATCTTATTCAGAACATTTCTGATAATTGATAACTGTAACCCCTAAGCAAAGATTTTAGGTTTTAAACATTTTGTATTCTGAATCAGTCTCGTGCGTTCTATTTCTCCCTCCCACAAAGACAGTCACATACAGATGACAGACATTCTCTCTCTGTGCTTCTAAACAGTGGAACTCTTTTCCACATCACATTCACCACTCAGACTCCAAGGCTACATTCAAATGCTTTCTGAAAATATATCTGTTCACAAAGTACTATCCCTGAATTACTATTCTTAACTCCCTGGCATTACTGTTTGACATATTAACCATCAAGGAGAGCTCCAACTGTTTACAGTGTCCTTCATACCTTCATCCATTGTTGTAAGTTCTGTGCCTGTACGTATCTCACCATCCACTATCTGTTCATTTACATTGCGCAGTGAGTGCGATCTATCTTGGTCGTGGTGTTGCACATTATAAATACCCATTATTATTATTATCATTTCTTACCATTAATTTTCTTGTTCTGTCCACGATATTTCAGCGTTTTTTGGGTTTGTTTTTTTAAAAAATGAAAGCAGGATTCTTTTAACTTATTTATTTCAGGTGAAGCTGTACATTGGACTTTACCATGGTAACGAGGCATTGTGTGAAGTTAAGGAGACTGGTGAGCTATCTGTTCAAGATGGTAGCTGCAATGTCAAAGCAGAGTTATCATTTGCTATCTCTGTGGCAGACATTCCTCGTTGTTGTCGTCTGTGTTTCACTTTATATGCTGCAGCCAAGAAGAATGCAAAGGTCATTACTTTGAAATAATGTTTTTCATTTGTTTGTATTATTTTTGACCTATGAATTTCACAACTTAATAATAATAATGATCAGTGAGCTTGTATAGCATGGCTCCCTGGCAAAAGCCAAAGAAAGATTAAATTCCTGTGGCTTTCTCATCGCAGTAAACGGAAGACTTTGTTTTTGCTCCACAGAGTGAAATCTCTATAGACAAAGATGTTGATCTAGTAGAGTTAAAATCTATAGGTGGTAAAGGTATTGTTTCTTCCATGGTGAACACAGAAAAGATCAATCAGTAGTCCAAAAGTCATAGATTAAAAGTTATCGTTGCTCTGGAGTACATGTGTAAAGATTGTGATCCATTGCAGTTCAGATCTAAATGTAAATTCAGAAGCCGGCTGAACGTGAAATCTGACATGATATGGAAACCTCCAACATTAATCCATGTATTATCACCTTAATATCTCATCAAAGACAACTACATTTATTGCATAAACATTTTAATTAATAAAGAACTTTGGGACATATTTAATTTTATGTAAATTGTAATGAAACAAATGTAGCAATTTAAATCAGAGTGATTTTAGGCCTTGGTGGTCCGCCGTATTTTTTACTTTAGTAAAGTGGTCTGCTGCCCAAAATATTTTGAGAACCACTGGCCTCGGGAGTTGACAAGGGGTAAGGGGGCTGTTGGTGGTTGAGGTAGGGCGAAAAGGAGATTTGACCTCTTCCTCCACAAAAAAAAACCCAGCAACAATTGAGACAGCCACCAAGATTACATCAAACAGGTCATTCAGAAAAAGAAAGAACAGAAAAATACCAAGTTAACACTGCCAGTGGAGTCTGGTCGTAAAGAACAGTGATATCATTTCAGCAATATTATTATCATCATATTAAAGAGAACTTAAATAGTTGGTAGCAAGCTTGAAGTATTTCACAAATGAGTCCAACACAAAAGGCATAAAAACAGAGAATTAAAATATAATTGTGAATTGAAAGGGCAAGGGATGTTCACTCAACCATGTTGCTCTTGCATAGTTCAAGATTTCAGACTTATGGTTCAGATCTGTATGCCAATGATGTTAGCAGTTAACAAAAAATCTATATATCTAATTATTTTATTCCGTCTTTTTCAGAGTATTTTATATAAGGATAATCTTTCATCTAACATTGCTTTGCACTTGGTCTAAATTTAACATACATAGTAGTGGCTTCTCTTTTCATAGAATTGGAAAGGTTATCAGATGCGATTTTAGATTATTACTCTTTTCTGGCAGGATTTCAATCCAGTTGCATGGATGAACACACCTGTGTACGATTTCAAGGGACGTTTGCCTCGTGGGGATCGGGTGCTGCCACTCTGGCCATTTGAAGCCCTTCAGCTTGATGATCTATGCTATCCTATTGGTATGGTTCACTTCACTGCAGCTGTGTGTGTAAGATGGTGGAGGGGGAGAAGAATGTATACTTATGCGTCCACATATACTTGTATGTAAATTTGTGTAGATAAATTTTTTTAAGAAGACACTTTTCACACCTTATCTTAAATTTTTATCTTACTGTTATTGTGACTTTGAGGGAAAGCAATTTAATATCTATGAGATTAATAAAAAAAGAAACTCCAGAATATTTCATTAAAATTTGTTCAAAGACCATAATGAATACAGGAGCAGCTTTGCAACAGAGTGCACTTCAAGCACCTTAAGTTATAGAGTAGATATATTTTACCAGTATCTGTTGATATCTGCAAGCCATTTGGTATGATTTTTTTAAGAATTTTAGCTACTGTTACAGGAACTGTGGCTATGAACTCACTGGGCCATGATGCAACAACACTGTCCATTAACTTTCCTGACTACAACGTCAGGTCATCAATAGTGTACCCAGCCTACCATGCTGTGAGTTGTTTTAATTGTAGTTTTTATGGTGTTCATAACACCGAAAGTATTCTTGGAGGTCAACAGAATACATTAAAAGCCTTTACCACTGTTGTTTAAAATAAATGACTAATATTTGATAATAATTATAATAATAATGAGCATTTGTATTGTGCTTTTCGGATGATTTGCTCGAAGCACTTTATAGAAATGATATACAAACTGAATCACTAACAGCCATGCACCCATATTCTACAGCAAACACACCTACTCATGCGCAAAGTAAATACACACATTATGCATTCTCATTGTCAGGACAGGGTCACAGTCAAGTCACTGTTCTGAAAAGATGCATTTTAAGTTTATACTTGTAGGTGGCAAGAGAATCAGTGTGACGAAGGGTAACAGGTAATTTGTTCGAAGTTGATGGGGCTTGGTAGGAGAAAGACCTCTGCCATTAAGACATCAGCTATAAAAACCTAACCTGAACTGTTTTGAAATTATCATCAGATGAAACTTTGATTTAAGTTACAAGGCAGTAAAAATTATTGTTTTTAACCATTAAATTTTTATGTTAACAAATACTGAAAAATTTTCAATGGCAGGTGAAAGAGTTTGCTGCTGAAAAGATGGAGCCCGAGGGAACGCCAGGTTCACCTGTGAGTACTTAAGCCATAAACAACAGTTTTTATTACAGATTTTCTTTTTGTTGATATATGGTCTTCCACACTGCAGGATTTTTGTCATTTGCATTTTATCAGTATTTCTCATGTGAAGAAATAGGGCAGCAACACAGCTGAACAGAACTTCAGCTATCACATTTTGATAGAGAATCATCTTCAGCATCAGTGGCACCCTTATCACAACTTCATCAACTTTAAAAAGGCTTTGACAGAGTCAGGCACAAGGGACTTTGGTATGTGGTGCAAAAATTCAACATGAAAGAGGTCATCAAAGTGCTGTATAAGAGCTCAACAAGAGCAGTACTACTAGATAACCAAGTGGAAGCTTTCTTTCGCACGACAATTGGCCTCTGAATGTCACTAGTGTCCCCTGTAGCCTGTAAACGGCTCTAAATATTTGGGAACCACCCTCTCCAAAGACAGCAGCTCCAGATAGATATTAGATATTCACATCAAGATTATGACATCACCGGCAGTTGATGGATTAGATAGGGTGTGGTGCAGTCATAGCATCAGGTTTATTACAAAGTAATGTCTCTACAAGTCCCACATAGTTCCGATTCAGCTTTACAGATGTAAAACATGGATTCTACTTGCCAATACGGAGAAAAAAATTGAAGCATTTGAAAACAAGTGCCTCATTTGGCCTGAACATAAAACCAATAATTTTGTTTGAAGCATGGTCAACCCACTTTTATAATATCTGGAACCCCTACTTGCAACAGGCAGGCAACTTAAGCTGGTCTGGTTAGGCTTTGTGATCCACTCACCATTGCTGAATGTGTCATAACTACCATGTAACTTTATAAGCTTTGAGAACTTGACATCCATGGTTTTCTGGTTTTGTAAACTTTTGTAAAATGTCAAAAAAGCAGCTTTTCAGACTTTTTAGGACACCTGTTCTTATTCACCTGCCTTATTTTTCTTATTTTTACTATTTAGAATTAAAATTTTTTTTTAGATAGTTACCTTGGTGCCTTATTTATTGCTCGATTATAATGGTTGTCTTTATTTGTTCAACTTTCTTTGCACATTGTCAAAGAGGATAGTCTATTGTCAGAATGATGTATTCTGAACCTTCACACACACTAGCCAATCACAACCTGTGTGACACAGTGTACTTCTCCTCAGCTGACACAGTTGTAGAGTGGGCACCTGACTTTGTAGAGAGTTGGGGAAGTTTAATCAACAAGGGAGAGGAACTTGCACTCACAAAAAAGTTGGCCCTGGGATAAGTTTGGTCTCTGAACACCTCGTTTCACAACAACCATCAGATAATGAAATTACCTTTACCTTTTCCTTTGTTTACACAATCTTTTCCCGTCTTCCTTAAAGGGGATTTATTTTGTTGATCAGTACATGAAGGTGAGCAAGCTTCATCTGGAGCAACTGCATACTGCCCTGCAGCAGGAGGAGCTTTTTGAGCAGGACAAGGACCTTCTCTGGGTGCTGCGGTATGAGATTCGTGAACGGTTCCCTCACCACCTCTCCAAGCTTTTGCAGGCAGTCAAATGGAGCAGTCATGTCGATGTTGCAAAGGTTGACATTTTGTATTTTTGTATTAATATGGAGCGGCTTGCATAAAACCAGCCTGCTTATGCTCCTATTATAGTCATAAGCAGGCTGTTTATGTGTGATATGTTTGTAGGAGTGGAGAGAAGAGAGTAAGAATGAAGCAGTAATAACATAGATGATACTTTAGAACATCCTACAGTAGAGCATAATACTGCATTCTACAGGTTGTAATTCTAATTGAATCCTGGCCTCGGCTACCTGTGGACTATGCTTTGGAGCTTTTGGACTGTGAATTTCCTGACTATCATGTCCGCAAGTTTGCAGTGGAGTGTTTGAATGATGCATTAGGGTGAGTACTATCCATACTTTGTTGACCCAAGGAACACAATTTATTGGTTTTCATTTGTCTTTTATTAAATGCTAATGTTTGTTTAGTGCATACTTTAGATTTTGTAAACTGTGATTTACTTAAATTAGCAAATGGTGGTATATTGTAATACTTTTGTTAGTTCTTTCTTTTCCTTTCTTGTTTGTGTGATTTTTATCATTATTTGTAAGTAGACTTAGAGTTCAGGTAGACATAATCCCTATCTTTTACTGTTAAAATTTTTAAATCTGTCTGGAATGTATATATTAAGTGTTGACCCTTGCTTAAATTGTGTGTTTATAAAGATATTTGTCCATAAGTTATTTAAAAGACATTTCGTTTGCTGCAGAGATGATGAGTTATCACAGTATCTGCTACAGCTGGTTCAAGCTATCAAATATGAAACATACCTAAGTTGCCCTCTTGTGAAGTTTCTCCTGACACGGGCACTGAAAAATGAACACCTGGGACACAAGCTTTTCTGGCTTCTCAAGTATGTTCAATTATTTTTCACACATAAATTAATGAAGGTTATCTAAGCAAAAAAAAAAAAA
>SRHC01001843.1:229653-240966 GCA_004794325.1 Pomacea maculata | reverse complement strand
ACCCACACAGTCAATAGTTTCTCCATCTTTTCATGGAGAGAAGTCCGGAGCTTAGAAATTATTGTAATGCCCCTAGCTGGCGTTGTACCCTTCATCAACTCCTGTTTAAGCTCAGAACATATCATTGATGTGCTACACCCGTACATCCTCGCCAAGTCATTTACTCACACACCTTGCTCATGTTTTTCTACGTTTCGCGCTTTGATTCAATAGATATCATCTTCTTCTTCGGACCCATGGTTACAAAAATAAATGGGATAATCTTTTGTAAATGTACAAAAAGCAAAAAAACGCGAACCCAACTTATCAAAAATGCTTCGAAAACGAGGAAAACAAGCACACAGACTGAGGTCTAGTCTGAGGTGGGAGAAACTGTCATGCTGGGGTCGTGTGCAGCGATGTAGTGTGCGATTCCTCGTATCTCAAATCTTGCTCTTATCTCGAAGCAAAATATCGCTCGCTCGGCGGCTCGTATCTCAAAACACTCGTATGTCAGGGCACTCGTATGTCGAGGTACCACTGTACTTTGCTGGAATGATTTTACGATGAAGTCAGTGTGTTGCATGGGTGATTGTGTGATAAATCTATTACCAATAATTATGCAAGAATTGTCATGTGTCTGCTGTTTTCATGAGCTAACAGTGAATTCATGTCAGGGACCTTAATGTCTTGCAGAAATCACGAGAACAAGCACTGACAGACATGAGGTCTGTGCTGAGCCAAAAGAACTATGGGGTGATTCTTTCAGATCTATACAGCCCCTTGTCTCCTCTTTTCAAGCTCCAGAAACTGGAGTGAGTGGTATTAGTAATAACACCGACAGATTTAAAACATTAGTAACTGAAGCTAAGTTAGATTTAAGATATTCCCGTCCATTACATGGAGTTCAGTACAATTGTAAAGAGCAACAAGATTTTGAAGCAATCCAAAGCGTACAAAAGTGAATAGCGAATGAGAATATATGAAGACTGTGTATTATATAGTAAAATCAAAGGAAAGAGCTTGTAAATAAGGCATAGATTGGAGTACAGAATCTGTGTATGTTTGTGAGAGACTCAGTGACTGAAGGATTGTTTATCAGTTTCTACATACCTGTGTATTGGTATGTACATTATCTTCAGGGTATCACAATGTCGAGTTATGAACTCCAAGAAACGTCCTCTGTTCCTTGTGTGGTCTAATGCGGATCCTGTTGGCCCTGACATTTGTATTATCTATAAGAATGGAGATGGTAAGAACAGAAACAATTTTATGTCGTTGTTTCAAACTTGATAGAGAGTTGTCTTTCTTTTGATATATGTGTGTGTGTGCGCGCGTGCATGTGCATAAATTTAAGAACAAGAGATGACCTTGGGAGTGTCATACTTTTTTTTTAACATGCTTATGAAAACTTTCAGGGGAAATTTTCCAAATTATCATCTTTATCATGCAGCAAACTGTTGATTGTATGTGCCTATTATTTTCTGTGCTGTTTTGAGAGGAGTGACTAAATATTAAAGGGAGAGAACTGCTGTCATATTCATTTCCTTTTTTCAAATCATTCATTTGCATGCTTCATTTGTTCAGAGCATTGTGTGAATTGGAAGGTAGTAGTATTATTATAATGTAAAACTTGTGTATTGTTATTAATCTATAGATCTTCGTCAAGACATGCTGACATTACAGATTTTACAACTCATGGACCACATCTGGCAAGCAGAGGGTCTTGATCTCAGGTAAGGCGGATTACCAATAGCTATCTTATCTGTGTTTTTGAATAACTTATTGGATGTTCTTTCTGCCTCACATGAAAACTTTGTAAACAATAGTTAAGTACTTACCAGGAAGAGGTTTTATGAGCAGTACTTATGCTACTTTTGCTTCCATTGTCTGCAAACTTTGGGATGAGTGGAGGCAGATAATCTAAATATTAAACACTGATATCTCAACCAGAAGGTATGTACACCAGCCAGTTGAATACCCTTATGATTCAGGGTACTTTTCCCAGTTGGCCTAGCTGACTTTATCAGTTTTTGGGGAAGGTAATAAAGAAAAGGAGAGATGGGCACCACCTTCACAAAGAACAAATCTACATGCATTGTGCATTAAATGCTTCCTAAATGAAGCCATTCATATATGGAGAATAGTTCCAGTGTGCATGTCATGGAATGAACCCATTTATGTGTTAACAAAATAAAGCCATACACCTGTTACAGAATGAACCCATACATGTGTATTGCCACGGGGCCGGAGCAGGGTTTGATAGAGGTGGTGACGGAAGCCCAGACCATTGCTGACATCCAGAAATGGTACAAGAATAATGCATTTGATAAGCGTGCCTTGTTTGAATGGCTGAAAACCAATCATCGCACTGAAGAAAGGTAAGGCACTATGATCATGGGTGTGTGACTGTGCCTAAAAGAAGGTAGAAATCCCTTGTGTACATTCAAAAATGCTCATTTTGCTAAAGGATTTGCCAGTTAGTCATTTCGTAATAGCAGAACAGAAGAGCTGAGAAGTATGGCGGATAAATGTTTTTATCCCTAAATGTAGGTGATGTTTAAATTTTAAACTTTTATTAAAACTTTAATATTTATATTCAAGGTAAAGTAAAATGTTTAAGTTTTAAAATGTTAAAACTTTTGATCAATGGCCTTTTGGTTCAAATTCTTCTGATACAACAATTATATATGTTTGACTTTTAAAATGGCAAAGGCTTAGTTCTGATGCCTTGATTTATTTTAGTCTTGACCGAGCCGTAGAAGAATTCATGCTGTCATGTGCTGGCTACTGTGTGGCAACATATGTTCTTGGCATTGGTGACAGACACAATGACAATATCATGATGAAGAAATCTGGACAGGTCAGCACCGTCATCATGTTTCCATATTCAGCTGTAACTGGTCTCATCAAATATGTACAATAGTTTCGTATGCAACATGATACGGATTTTGCGCGTTATAAAACCCCATCATCATCATCATCATCAGCAGTTATCACATGCATCCAAATATCCACTGCCTTTAGCTGTGTGGTGGTTTGAATTTTCTGCTACACCTTGTGAGATATGCCAGAATAGTTCTTGTGAATTGCTAAGAAAATACATGCACCTATTATGGTTAGATACTTTCCACATACTTTGTAGGAGGCATACAAAGCATGCTGTAAAGTATAATGTACATTTTTTTGTCAAAATTATGTGCAGCTGTATATGTCTGTTATCTTTTGTCCAGCTATTCCACATTGATTTTGGTCACTTCCTTGGAAACTTCAAGAGTAAGTTTGGAATGAAGCGTGAGAGAGTTCCTTTTGTTCTCACCACACACTTTGTTCATGTCATCAAGAAGGGAGAAACTAACAACTCCAACTTTGAGAGGTAAGAATGCGTGTTAAGTAATAAAGAGAAGCAACTGAAGGAAAGCTAGTGCTGAGTAGTGTGCAGTCAGCCTGTGTGGAATCCTATTTTTGTCCTGCCTGTGATGCAGAGCTTTACGTGATGTTCATCCTTAACAGTTAGAGTCATATTTCAGAAAAATGCATCATTAGATTTTATTATTGTGTGAACATCATAGAGTGTACTTGCATACACTTAGTTGTACACAGTTGTAGGTCCTATAATTTTTATATGACCAGCAGTGCAGTTAGTGTGTTTGGCAAACTGTGAGTAATGCATTGTGCTATTTTGTTCAGTCGTTGACCAAAATGCATTATGCAGTTAATCTTATTTTGTTATGGGACTTCTGTCATATATCTGGTCTGTTGTTGGCTGAAATGTTCTTCATGTAGAATCTATAAACATGCATAGTAAATCCTCTGTGTGGGTGTGGGCATCTATTTTTGCATGTGTATGTGTGTGGGCAGGTTCCAAGAGACCTGTGAGAAAGCCTACCTTATACTGCGAGCAAAAGCCCACCTTCTGATCTCTCTCTTTATGATGATGTTGTCCTCTGGGATTCCTCAACTCACCTGTCGTAAAGATGTAGACTACTTAAAGGAAACCCTGGTGCCACACCTGTCTGAAGCTGATGCCAGAGAACATTTTCGTGCAAAGTTTAAAGAGGCACTGAAAAATTCCTGGACAACAAGTGTCAACTTCTGGTTCCACATCAAGGCCAAAGACTAAATGCATCTGAAAGCCATAGAACTTCAAGACTGAATATGTGTGTGTGTATAGATACACACACATACATATGCATTTTTTTCTGCGTTACTGTTCAGAAAAAACCGACATCCTTAAAAGAGACCGTTATTTGATTTCTTCTCCAGAACTTTCCAGAATATGCTGCCACTAGGATCACCAGAACAAACCAAATTGTAATGATTGTAATGATTACATTTCTGAAGGATTTGTGGAGCTTTGCCGTCAGTGTTTCTGCTTGAAGGAGGTATTGTCAGATCAGCAGCACCAGTCACAAGACATTGCTGAGCATACAATGGAATGATTCCCGGTTTCTTTACACATTTAGAGAAGCAATTGATCAAAACTGTGTTTCAGCAATGTGTTCATGGGTTATAGGATGTGTATATGCATGTGCTGTGCTTGTGTTTAAGTAGGCATGTCTGTTTTTGCATGAGTCTCCAAGCATATGAATGTGAATATGAAAATAATGTCTATTGAACAGTCATTCACATTCATCAAAACTCTTCATCAAATCTGAGGTCATGGGACTGTTCCATGTTGGATAGAATAACTTTACTGTCTGATATTATCTTTTGGTAAAAGCTATTTGGACTAAAGAAAATGAGCACAAGATTAATAAAATAATAAGATACTCAAACTGTTTCTCAGAACAATTTTAATGACTCATGACCCAACGATCAAGAAACAAAATAAAATATAGTTATCATACCAGTTTAAGCATACAAAGATGGTTATTTTACCAGAAAAGTGAATTTTTTATGACTGTGGAATACGTTTATCTGCCTGAAGTAAAGAATTATATTTATCATAAGAAAATAACTTTGTGTTTTTAACCATTAAAATATGATGTTGGAAGCTGCTACCAATATCACTTCTTCCAGAAATAAAATAACACATATTATAAACATATTGAAAAAAACCTTGGTTATAAACCCAGGCTGTTTGTAGGCTGTGTATGCATTTGTATGTGTCATTAACTTGAGCACAAGAATACTTTGCATTGAAGTTTTTTTTTTTTTGTAAGTTCTTTCTGGAACCTCTAGTATTACTAATGCATTTGTCTTGTCAGGCAGGATGACTAGAAGTTGATTGCTTTTCAATACTTAGAGTGGATGCTATGTACTCTGTTATCTGATTTACCTGTCTGTATGACTGAAAATTACTAGATTTTTATGGAAATGTTTTTGAAAGTAAATTTAGTACAACAGTAGGCTTACATGGTTAAATTTATCAGAGCGAATAGTTTATCCAGTTTTACTGTTGCATGTCTTTCTTAAGGGATGATTTAGCATACTGTGATTGTCTGCTTAACGTGACACAACTTTGGGTTATACTTTGTGATAATTTACTGCAGCAGATCTATTATAAATAAGCCTGTTTGAAGAGATTTGTGCCTGCAATGTTATCACGTGAGCTGCTTACTCTGCTAATTTAATCAAACTTATTATAACTTTTTTACATAAGTTCTTCCTTTTGTTTGAGAAAAGATATAGGGTTTTGCATCTTTCTTCCCAGTTTGTGACAATTCATGAGGATGTGAGCTATGGTCTGTTTGGAGTGTACACGAAAGATGGTCATTTTGAAAATGTAAGATGGTCGGTTGATGAAACTGAATAGCAAGATGGTTAATGAACCATTTTGAAATGATCATCCAGTTTCAGTTTCCATGTTCTATCAACAGCAATGGAAAACTTTATCCAAGATGACATAAAAGGTATAACATCAAGATAACATGTTTATGCTTTTATAAACTCTAAAATTGTTCAGCAGGTGATTTCAGCATGTAGCTATTTTATTTAAATACAAAATCTGCTTCCAACCTAAGTGCTTTAAGAGATGGCTACCTCAAGTAAAAATAATATTTTTTGTTTTTGAATGAAGTAATTTTTTCCCTATTTGTCAGCAACTAGACAGACTGTAGTTTAAGTGTTAATTTACATGCAGCTACAATGTTTTTAGTGTGCTCTACATGAAGTTTCTAGAAAGGCATAAATATTTTGACTGATACGTTCATTTTGGAGGATTTTAACTCTGTGTCACATTCCACTAGAAGCAGTTCTGCAAATGTGATGATTAGGTAAATAAATATTATAGAAATGGCATTTGATCCCATTCACATTCCAGAACTGGTAAGAACAAAATATTCATGATGTCAACCATATGCACATTAGGATGGATCTGTTAGAATGTGGTAAACAGTAGCTGCACAGGTTTTAACTGTAATAGCTTTCAGTAGCTAACCATGACTAGATGTTGGTGTGTAGGGTCTGCTGCTTGTGTGTTGTGGTTAAATGTCATGATTATATATATATAAGAACACCAAATATGAAAGCAGTTATGGTTTATCAACACTGATCTTTATTGGGTTAAGCAATATTGAATGAGTTGGCAAAAATCAAAATGTGAAGATAAATGTGCTGCAGGTGTTCTTTCTAAATAAAACAAATTCTCTGTGAAACATCAGTTTCACAAGTTCAGTTAAAGCACAAATAAAATCTTTTGCACAGAAGTTACAAAACTAATTTTAGATTATTACAAGTGTAGTTGCACTCCAGGCACAATAATACATAAGTTGACTTCGATGTTACTTTATTTCCACTGATGCACCTGTATTACAGGACCTTGTTATTACACGTTAATGAAACCAGTAACAGAATCAAATCTATGCAAACAAACATAACTTGTTTTCGTTATATCAATTTCAAGCTGAGAAATGTTTGGGTTTTCTTTTGGTTTGTACCTGTCCTTAATTGTCAGATGCTCTCATACTTGCTTGAGGCATTTCATGTATTCATGATTTTATGAGGTAAAACCATCTTGTGTTACCTCTTCAGGAAAACAAAACCTGGAGGGTGGGGTGGAGAGAAAGCAGGGACAAACGGGCACCAAATCGTGTCTTCTAAAATGTGTCATGTCTTGTACAATGGGAACTTATTTTCCTCTTGTGGAAGGTCTGTAAGATTCTCACTGGTGTTGATACTTGTTGAAATTCTGGTTATCTGCTAGAAACTGTGCAACTCAAGTAAGCTACGTACCATAATAAAAGCCCACATCTGTTATACATCGTTGTTCGTTTTTCATGGCTTATTATTATTAAAAAAATGGTGCTTATGTTTTTCTTTCACTATCTTGCGTGTGTGTACATACATGCTTGCTATACGAGTCATATGTCACATTCATTCAGATGGCATACATAGTTTTATTTTATGGATTCCGAGACCAAAAGTTTGCAAAAAATACAATATGTACTGATGGCCTGATCTATCCCACGAGACTTCTCTGTTAACACACATCCTATACAGTTTGTGAACTTTACAGTTCGTGATAATGGGTAGTTTTTTTCTTACCACCAGTATTTTTAAGTAGAACTCTCTATTTGATAAAGTCTGTTGATAAATATATCATGAAGTTTGTTCATACTGCTAATTAATTAAAGTGACACATAGTTCTTAAACTTTATTTGCTGACTATTGAATTATTGTTATCAAATGGAAGGGTACCAGGCAACTATTTTTATGTTCTATTCATGCAATTCATTTTTGAAGAATTTTTTTTTTAAATTGAGAGCATTCACACTATTGTTTGTACACATTACTGCACCAAATAATCTATGCAGGTTAAATATGATATGCCTTCCTCTACCAGTCCATCAAAATGTCATATTTATGCAAATATCAATAAAACATTGTTGAGACATTGAAGTTCAGTGGTGATTGATTCTGATGGGTGATAGCTGATTGAATGCTTATACATATTAAAATCATGTGTAATGTTCATGTGAGAACTTAAAGAATTGATGAGAAATGTACACAGTATGGGCTGTATGTGAATGAGTGCAAAGAGAATTGGAGAATAACTTCATAAAGTGGCTGGAACAGGTTATGCAAAAAAAACAAACAGAAATAATCACCTTTTTTTTAAACATGCCCAAATTGTATGTAGTGCAGTGTTTAACATACAATCACGGGATGTTTTGGAAAGCCAGTCAGTTTGCTGTTGCAAAAAGGTTTGTTCTGAAACAAATTTTACCTTGAAAGACCCCTCCCCCCAAAAAAAGTGAAATATTTGAAATAAGGTTGTGCTGTGATCGAACATATAGCTTCAAACATTGGTTCTGAATGTAGCCACGTTTTTTCTGTGATTTTCAGTCAAATCTAATAATATACAAGAATGTTTAAATATTATGGTTTTGAAATTTTGAGATCATCATGAGAAGCTGCATCCCTTAGCTGACAATCTGGCTTGGAGGCTTTTTCAGTTGGCGTTCACCACACATAGTGAACCCATGGAGCTGAAAATACAAGACCAACAAACAGAAGCTTAAAAAACTAAGTAAATCAACATTCCACTTATTTGCAATCCCTATGTTATGTCTTGTATATATAGGTATGTGAGCATCTCTCTTTGTGTTGCAGTGGCACCTGAACGCCGACATTTAAAAGTGATTTTTCAAGGGTATTAACTTCCTACACCATGGTGAACAAAATTCCAAAGATGATGAACCCTAAAAGATGCAGGTACACTGTATATTGTGAACAGAAATGGTTGAAGCCCCTACCCCCCGGTGAACATTATTAAGGCAGAATGGAGGTAGAGAGTTTGAAGGTATAGATATATCTTGTAATGAACTAAACCAGTCATTTGGGCCAAACTTAACTCTCTGTAAGCATTTAATTCCTGTTGCATAGAGGCATGTAAGACCGACTGAAGAATGTCTAAGTTAGGCTTCAGCGGACTGAGGACTTACCGTACTGACAGATGTAGCCGCGGGAAAGGTTACAGGGCACGTCCAAGTACCGATAACTTTTGGCTGTGTCTTCTATGTTTCCACAGTTTTCGGGGGCTGAAAATAAGTCAAACAAATAAGTCTGCAAAGAGTACGAAGAGCAGTCGTAATGGTGGTAACAGCTATAGAGGTTCAACAAGAACGATGGAGAGGATCTTAATTAGTAGCTACAGTCGTAGTCGTAGGTGTTGAGTCGTAGTCGTAGTCGTACAGTCGTAGTCGTAGTCGTACAGTCGTAGTCGTAGGTGTTGACGGCCGGCAATGTTGTGAATGGTGTACCAGCGTGACGTAGTTCACTGTTATCAGCGCTCGTTGATCGCAGGTGTGAATTGTAGCAGATGATTAATTAATGGATGGGTTTTGGAGGCTGAAATTTACAGGTTAGTTTTATATCGCCTTAATATCTACCGATATCTGAAAAAAAAACCGCAAACCGTTCAGGTGGTCTTTAGCAACTCACGACTTCGTTATGAGAAAGTTCGTTATCCGCAGTAGCTGTTACCGACAAAGCAAATATTATCGAGCCTCATTTTTTTAGTAACATCCTTGACACACTTCGGTCGACATAAAAAAGTAAAAAAAAAAAAAATCGACAATTAATAATTTCTTAATGAAGGCGAAGCTGCATGAAATTAAGCTTGAAATTGCAGGAGACATTCAGCATAGCTGTGAGGCCAAGATGATAACCCAACCAAAAAAAGTGAAAGAAAGACAAAGTAAACAGAGGAATAGTGCTGCTGGACACCTCGTGATGCGGCTGATGCCTGTCCATGAATCCAACACATACCACTTCCGAGCTTGTAGTTGTCCGGCTGACCGTCGTACCATGGAGGTTGTTGTAGTCTGCAGACCCCTCCTGTCGCGCCCCAGATTAGAACACCATCAGACCTGCGGACAATATCTGCACCCAGACATCCCAAAACATGGGTTAGTACAAACGATCCAGTCTGATGACAAGTTCAGTCTCTCTACCTACAGTAGAACCTGATTACAACCTCATTCTATTTCCCTCCTCTCTTCCTGCAGGCATACATTTATATGATGAGCAATGCTCGTGATGATGTTTATTTTTCATCATTTGCCTGCCTTGCAGTAGTTTTGATTCTAGTGGTCTGGTGGAATGATAACAACAATACAAATATGTAAGACAAGATCCTAAACCCCTATTAACATTTATGGAGTTCTAGACAATAAAGCGAGCATAATTCATCATGCAGTCTCAAATGAAAATTTTATTTTGCACACGAAAGATGTATTGGCAATAAACATGTATAAGCAGGATATGTATTTACTAGTAATAAAACGTGTTTACTCATAAAATATCATAATTAAGGTGTGTTTACTATAGCTGGTAAGTTGTTTATTCATAATAAACGCGTTCCCTATATACAAGGTGTGTGTTTCACTTAGCAGCTATGTAGGGACATCGGAGGGTGGATCGGGTACCAATATAATAGCTTTCTAGGGACATCACAGGGTATTAGATGTAAAGTTTGCAACCATTGGGCAGGTGTGCCGCCCGGTGACTAGTGGTGCTGTAATGAATATTTGACTACCTCTTAAATTTCCATTGTAATGCAGGGTGAGGTACATTACCGATGTAGTAGTTCTTTTTGAGCCCGAAGTTTGGCAGTTTGCTCAGAATGCTCTCTAGAATGGGAGAATCAAGAACGGCCAAGCGGCCGAATTTCTGGCTACAGATGGAACGCGCCTGGGACCAGTTGACGAAGACTGGAGGATCTGACACCACCTCCAGGCAGGTGTTGTTCAGGTACAGGTGACCATCGTAGCAAGGGGATGCTGTCCAGAAGAGGACCACACTTTAACTTGCGCATATCACATTCCTCTATGGTGCTCATTCACCGTCCCTCATTCGTTCGTTTACTTTACATCTCCCCGTCGTCAACTCATTTTTTCTACTCATTTGGAGAAAGACCTTTCCCCTTAACTGAACTACACACTTTGTTTCTTTTCCTCCTTTCTTACAGCCAACACTGCCTCCTTCGATTTCTACAAAGATATTTATATATCAATCAAAACTATTTTAATTCTTGTAAAAGTATGCAATGGCCCTCCTGAATGCGTTTACGTGTATATTTATATCACAGATAATATATACGCGTATATAAAAGAAAAAGAGATGCATTATCATACCATTTGCGAGTTCCTTCAGAGTAACATCCTGAAAGAAACATAAATTTATGTTTGGTATAGATTGTCTAAGCTGCTAAAACATATTATCTTGCTTTCGAATAAATTGGTTTCCCTTAAATCCCTTTTAACTGATTTGACAATAAAGACAATAATTCGATGTGAGTCCACCTCGAGCAATATTTACGGAATGAGCAGTTTTGTAAGTTTCTGATGCTAATTTCACTGTTTTCAAATTCGGATAAGCCAGGAAAAC